>WEDG01000438.1:0-218741 GCA_017591395.1 Schistocephalus solidus | reverse complement strand
CCATTCGGACGTACACATTCAGTGGTCCACAGCCTAAAATGCTACCGTTTCTTTTGATACTAACCATCATCAGAATTCAATTCTGGATCCTAAGATGCTGAGGACTTAAGTTCATTGACGCATTTTCGTGAGATTTTGTTTCATATGTCTAAGTGATCAAGAACGAATCACCTCGACGTTTCATTATCTCATTCTGAAATGCTACTAACGTATTACCCTACTCTACCACCTGACCATTTTTTTCCTAAGCAGTATTTTCTCCTACCTTCTATTCAAAAATGAAGGCTTATTGAACTCTACCTCCATTTTTATGGTAGAAGTTTTTTTTCACTACCTATTTTTCTAGTTCACCATTAATTTTTAAACATCGCTAACTGTTGACATAGCAGGAAAAGTTATGTATTTGTCCATTTTATCTGCACACATTGTCATAAATTTATTTCGTTACTAATGTTTGCTTAGACAGTGCCTTGCCGGTGCTAACCAACTATAAATTCTAATTATAATTATAATTCTAACAATTTCATTCCATCGATTAGCAACTGGGTGCCCATTTCAGGAATTTTCGTTTCTCGCAGGAAGGCCCATATGGACATAGCTCCCGTTCTACAGGACCTTTTTAATGCAAGAAAATGGAGTACACAATAACGTTCTTGGGTCCTTCGGAACCTCAGTGTGGTAAGGACGGAGCATCTCCAACAAAGCTTTCACGGTTGCAAGTGGCATGTTCGTCTTCTGGTAGACGTCCTGCGAAATTCTAAATAAATAAATAAATCAGCTACAAAACATCTGCCATGTAATTCGCTTGATTTTTCCATGATGCCTATTGATTCTGGATTCCAACTCTGAATAACATTGTCTGAAAACCTACCATTTGAAACCTCGGGAAAGAGTTCGGGTATTTGATGCTCCGGTGACGGTTAATACGCTAACGACGAAGATGGCAATGGCTCATGTGCAAATTCGCTAGCAGCATGATACGCCTGCATAGCACGCAATACCCGCTTATGCACGGTGAAGCTCTTAATCTGGAATATTCACGCTTTATGGTTACTTTGCATGGACAACAGAACACAATATATAAATGATATGAGGGCAAATATAACATTCAGTAAGCTACCAAATTAACCGTTAATATTTTAAATTTAACTAGAGCATACGTAACTAGAAATGAAATTCAAAAGGCAAAAGGTGGCTAATTATCTTAAAAAACATCTCCAGACCTCTGGATTACCTACCTGAGTACCAGTAGCTTTGAGAACAATAGGTCAGTCGTACAAGTAACACGGCAGGCTAGCACGCGCTTAGTAGAAAAATGGCATCTAAATAGCTGACTTAAACAAACCATCCAAAATCAGTTCATCAAAGTACCCTATAATTAGGCTTAAACAGTATTTTATCTTATAAATATTGCCTATTTGGGTTTAAATTAAATTATTAACACTTTTTGTAGTCTTTACAAGAAGCCTGACCATGTTTTACGTATGGCCTAAAAGTCAAGTGTGATTGGCCCCTTTCTGGCCCCGTCTGGCCCTCTCAGCCCCCTCTTCTGGCGGGTCCATGTGCTGGTCGGGATATTAATTGCATAACATTGGGCCGTTAATAGTACAACAAGTAGGGATGCATCAGTAGTAGCCGATGATCATGGGGAAAGCTATGTGCGCTGGTGGTACGTTATATAGGAAAGTGGGCTGCTACTGTGAGAAAATCGTGGGGTCCCGCTGGGCAAATTTTTTCAGTGAGGTGGCCAGAGGGGGTCAGGTGGGGCTGTTGCTGGTAGGGTCAATTCTGATTCGCGTACGAATTGTTATTAGGGTTATTGCCTTTACATCGGCATTATATACAATTATTATTATTATTTCCCTACCAGCACCAGCCCCGCCTGGCCCCCTGGGCCAGAGGGGCCAGGCGGGGAAAAGTCAACGGTTTGGCCCCCTCTGGCCCCCTCGATAGAAAAATTTGCGCAGCGGGACCCCACGATTTTCTCGCATTAGCAGCCCCTTTTCCTTTATACCGAACGCCCACCGCCCATAGCCTTCCCTATCCTAATCGGCCACTACTTATATACCCATAATTATTGTTTTATTAACGGCCCAATTTTATTCAATTAATATGGTTTACGTATGGATTCATTCAAGCCATTACTGCGAAGAACCAACTCACCCATGAAATAGGATATGTGGAGATGAAATTTGCAAAGTAGTTTATTATAAAAAAATAAATAAAACTGTACATGCGTTGGATAAACTTGTCAAAGTTTGTCCACATGGTTGGCGTTATCCGGTGGTGGTTCCGACAAAATAAGAAATATGTTGGTAATCATGGGGAATATTATGAAAAGTGTTATAAATAACAACGTAAGGATTAAAATAAATATCACTAAGAAATAAGAAATATGTTGGTTACCGTGGGGAACATTATGAAAAGAGTTATAAATAACAAAGTAAGGATTAAAATAAATATGACTACAAAATAAGAAATTTGTTGGTTACCGTGGGGAACATTATGAAAATAGTTATAAATAACAAAGTAAGAATTAAAATAAATATCAATACAAAATAAGAAATTTGTTGGTGTAAGGATATTGAGATACTTACCATGTTTTCGGAAGTAGACTGCGTTGTGCAATTTGGACCACTGTTGAGACATTTCGGAAGCTAAATAAGTATGCTGGATCAATTCAATGGAGTAGTTTTACCTTCCCAGTTGCCTCCCGGCGTTTTGATCTGCCACCATACCTATCTTTAGCCCCTTGGAACCAGTCAATAGCTGTTCTGCGAATAACATCCGCGGAACAGTTATTGAAGCTGGTATTTCGGCGAATGGCTTCTGCAGAAAGTTAGGGAAACGTTTAGACATACCTGTAAAAACTTTATAGAGCGGGCACCCAATAAATGACCGCTTGTCAGTGGAGCCGGCCCAGCAGAAGTTTAGACACAGGGGTGGTCCAATGAAACATGTCAACATGTTCCGGACGAACTCTCTTTCATTTCGGCCCCCACCACTGACAACCTTTCAATCTACAAGTCACAAATAACGTTAAGAAATAAATATATGCAAACCGCCTCATTGGCATAATCCTGTACCCTACTCATTCCTCCAAGGAAGTTATTGTAGGCCTCTTCTGTGCACAGAGGCAATCGACTGATTGATTGTGTAGCTGTTTTGGGGACAGCCATCGCCCTTATATCCTGACGCATTTCGTTCAAGGCAGCCCACAGTTGTTCCATGTTGCGAACCTGCCTTTCTGCTATGATATCAACTTTTGACTAGATTAAGGTTAACAACAATGACAAAAGTCGTACCGTAGCAAATCCACGTCTTTTCGTAGTTTCTTGATCGATGATGAATGGAAATCGTCAGATTGCAGGCATAGATGGGCAAGGCATATTCTCATCATTAATAGGCCTAAAAATAAAAATTATGTCAAAGGTTATTACTGCAATATCGATGGTGGCATCGGCCAGCCAGCCAATCTCCGTTCTGGCTCTATTAGCCGGCTAATTAAATCCTCATCATCTTCGGACGACGAAGTTAGTTGGCGTTGATATCTATATAAATAGATGAATACGATTTGAAACTTACTTCCTTCTGTAGCCCCTACCTAGTACAGTTTGCTCCGAGGTGGAGAGGTCATCCGTTTCCTCAGCCTTCTTTTCCAACTTTTTCGCCTTTTCGAGGCTGAGGTTTTCTTTCAGAATCCCTAACGGAGTACACTTTGGTACCGTTAGGTGGCTGCAGGTTATTTTG
Source organism: Schistocephalus solidus (assembly GCA_017591395.1). NCBI lineage: Eukaryota > Metazoa > Platyhelminthes > Cestoda > Diphyllobothriidea > Diphyllobothriidae > Schistocephalus > Schistocephalus solidus. The sequence continues at coordinate 214,991 of WEDG01000438.1, read as the reverse complement.
CAGCAAGTACTCGCGTTGCTTTGGGTTTTTTGGCCACATGACGGAGTGTTCATTGACAAACCAAGCTTTGGCCACAGCAGCCACGCTTTTGTCATTGACAAATTCTACGACGCAATTCATCTAAAAACATCACACATGAATTATAAGCATATCAAAATGCATTAAAATCTTATTCATACGTGTATAAGGAAAACTTCAATAAATACAAGCAAAAAAACGTTTGAAAAACAGTCATTTTTTTGGAATGTGTGCAACAAGGGAATGAAAATAAAGGGATCATCAATGTTAAAAGCAACATATTTACATAACATGTCAGAAAGAGTTGCATTCAAAGGACTAGTTGCCAAAGTTGTGGCTTTAAACATGAAACGGCTAGAAGAAGAAATGGATGTTGTAAAAAAGTCACAGCAGTCAACAAACGGACGGTACTGTATTACTTTAGCGGTAATAGATGTCAGAACGCACGGTCTCGGCGGTGGTTTAACTCATCCAGTAAACCACGCCCAAGGCCCATATGGACATAGCTCCCGTTCTTCAGGACCTTGTTAATGCAAGAACGTGGAGTACGCAATAACGTTCATGGGTCCTTCGGAACCTCAGGGTGGTAAGGACGGAGCATATCCAACAAAGCTTTCACGGTTGCAAGCGGCATGTTCTTCTTATGGCAGACGTCCTGCAAATCAGCTACAAAACATTTGCCACGTAATTCGCTTGATTCTTCCGTGACCCCTTTTGATTCTGGATTCCAACACAGAATAAAGTTGTCTGAAAACCTACCATTTGAAACCTTGGGAAAGAGTTCGGGCATTTGAGGCTCCGGTGAGGGGTTTGACGCTAACGACGAATATGGTAAAGGACCATCTTCAACTTCAGTAGCAGCATGATATGCCTGCATAGCACGCAATACCCTTTTTTACACGGTGCACCTCTTTATTCCGTTATATTTACGCTTCATGGTTACTGTGCACGGATAGCAGAAAACTAATATAGAAATGATATGAGGGCATATATAAGATTTAGTAAGCTACAAAATTAACCGTTGATATTTAACATTTAACTAGAGCATACGTAACTAGAAATGAAATTTAAAAGGCAAAAGGTGGCTAATTATCTTATAAAACAGCTCCAGGCCTCTAGATTACCTACCTTAGTATCAGCAGCTTTGAGAACAACAGGTCAGTTTTACAAGTAACACGGCAGGCCAGCACGCGCTTAGTAGACAAATGGCGTCTAAATAGCTGACTTAAACAAACCATCCAAAATCAGTTCATCAAAGTGCCCTTTAATTAGTCTTAAACAGTATTTTAAAAGAAGCCAAACCATATTTAACAAATGGCCTGAAAGTCGAATTTCATTGGCCCCTTTCTGGCCCCGCCTGGCCCCCTCTCAGCCCCCTCTACTGGCGGGGCCATGTGCTGGTAGGGTTTATTCTATTCATTTTATTTTTATTTAAATTATTATTTTAATTATTATTTTTACTATTATCACTATTATTAAAATAACAAATAAGCGTTGTGTGAGACATCGATACACTTAAACGAGAAGAACCTTTAAAATATCTATAGCAACCTAAATGTGGTGGCATCATTTAAGTTCATCTGCTAATCATTTGGTAGACCCATTTGGTGGATATATGCATATCATTGTATTTAATCTCGCTGTGCGATATGAAATATTGCTCTCCTTGTTCACTTAACATTTTGGTTTCACATCTTTTTAGCTTCTGATACGTAAAAGTCATTTTTAGTTGGATTTTCTAAGGCTTTTATTTGATTTTTTCCTGAAATGAGCTGATTGATGCACCATAGCTTTTTATAACGTCCAGAAACAAGTTATGTTTCTGCTAAATTTCAGTTGAAATTAATTCTTGCTGCCTTGGTTTTTAGTGCTGTATCTCTTATTTGTATAGTTTTGTATGTTTTCTGAGCACCCAGGGCTCAAGTAAAAACAAGTACCTTTGCAATATTAGCTGGGACCAAAAATCCTTAATAAATTACCCTTTTTTTCTTGTAGCCTATTATACACTGAGCTGCTGACCTTTGTGATTAATTAAACAAGAGGCACGGATACCAACTGCATTTGGTAAAGCGCCCACGCTTTGGTGGTCGTTTTTTCGTTCGCCTTTTTTGGGATGATATGCATTTATAAATTCGGAGTATGACGTCGGCTGATTTAGATAAATGTGTCGAGTTAAGGACATTATATTCAAGCCTTCTGGGTGATATTAAGGCATGCGATTTTGCTGTTGCTCACGTTTTATTTAGGGTGGCTCATCACTTTGGGAGGACGTAATAAACAGGGGTGGAAAGCTTTCAACAATACTCCGGTAAGATTCCCATCGTGTTTATTTTTTTAGAGCTGCGGTGCATGCTTCAAACTCGTTTTTCGACTCAGTTCAGCGATTGGCTGATCTTGCTTCGAAGACAACTGGAGGAAGCAAAGAAATCGGCGCCTCTCTCACACGATTATGCATGCGTCAAAAGAGACTTGGCACAAAGCTGAAGTCTATGAGCAAGTAAGATAAGCTTTTAAATTGTCAGACTGCCCATTTTGGAATTATTTCGCATTTTCTTTATACTTGACTTTGGGTAAATTTTTATTTTTAACATTCTGTTGTGTAACCATTCTGCCATATTCCTTACTATTTTTTTAATCCTTTGTCTGCGATAATTTTCTCCAGGTTTGATTAAGTTTTAAAGGTTTTGCACTTTCCCCCGCGTATTGGTGCATCCTACGGAGAGGTTTTGTCTCCATCGCAAAATGTTAAGGTAACTGGTGTTAGTTTGGCATAAATATGTACTGTTTATTAAAGAGGTCTTCAATGCGTATGAGCTGCCTCTCTGCACTAGCTAGATAACTACGGACTGAGACAGGACCTGGCCGACCTATCATCTACTGAGTTTTCATGTGGCCACCAGCAGTTGCACATTATCCCATTTTGAGATCGCTATGCCACTTTCAGTTTCCGCGTATAAGGTGCTTAGAGTGACAAGACCGCTTCTTTTTTTCTGAACAGCACTCATCCGTATGTTGTACTTTGTCTTACAGTCTTTGCAGAAGCTCGCCTACTCGTGTTTCTTATTCGATCGTGCGCATAGTACTATAAGAGATAGCCAATATACTTCACATACGCCTTCATGATCTGTAAGTTTAATCTGTGCGTTTTTCCTTTCAGACCGTTTATCCATATCTATTCTCTGCATAGAACTGACGTCCAAATTGGCACGACAAGAGTAGTTCGAACGCACAAACCACCGTTTGGTAACATTAGAGATACTAAGAGCCCATTTTCTGAGCAGTGACCATCAAACCTGTCCGACTTAAGAACTCAGCAGCGTTCATGCTGTTGCAAAGTGTTCCTAATTCCAGCAGTTTTTCACCTCTTCCATTTTGTCGTATTCAGAGTTGCTAAAACATGGCTTGCGCCACGACGCAGTTTCGAACTTGCACCCAGAATTAAATGCTCACGTCAAGGGGATCGAGCGGACTTTACTTTTGAAATTCCATGGTTGTATTCTGCCTTAAACAGGAGCTTTTGGTATATTTGTACTGCGAGCCAATTATTAGGGTATAGTGCAATAAAGCCACAAATTGAATGTTGTCGCAGATAACACGGTTAAATATATTAGACAGACGCAACTATTGATTAACTGATTTTTTGGTGTGCTCAGCTGCTCGCCAGGAGAGGCAATGTCCATACGTTTTGGATATCGAAGGAATATATTTAAACAAATATTTGAAAATTTCGCCAATATGGTGATTCGTTACTGAAATACTTTCCCGAAGCTGCTTTTTTCAATCACATTCATAGGATGACCGAACAAAGAAACCGTGATTCGTTAAGAGTTTTCTCACTACAGACTTACGTGAACAGGTCTTTACGTTGTCCTTGTTTACAGAGATGCTGCAGAGCGATCCTAGCAACTTCAGAATGCTTATTAAACCCTATCATCACTCGCTCCTGTTCTAAATTACACCAGTTACCTATTTAAACTAAACCAACCATCTGACATACCTAAAAATAACTTCAACAAACATGCCTGACCCTTCTTCAGTCATTTGTAAGCTACTTATTTTAAGCTAGATAATACGGGTATGTCTATGCATATTTTTTGCCGGCATTATCTCTGCGTTTTGCGACGCAACCTGGCAAACGTACACAAACCAGGTTTGCTTGTTCTGAATTCTCAAAATGCACATTGTTATTCAAACCTTTCCAAACCTGCTGACAAAATTCAATTTGAAAGTCCACGCACATCATTCCCGTAAAAATTCCTCGGTTGGATGAATTATCACCCATAGATCACGCACGAACGCAAAGGTATGATTTTCACCGGTTATTTATATAGGGAATCACCTGGAATTTTAAGTAATGCCGATTTACACTTGAATGTGTCGTGTTTTGTGTTAGTAAAATTACCAAGGTTAATTTTTGCACAAGAGAATGCATTTTATACGTCGTTTTATGTTGCTGCTTTCAAGTCATAACGTCAAAGCCACCACCCGTTGAGTAAAGTAGATGTGTTATCTAATGAACAGTGAATGACAGTGAACTTTCAATTCATAAACCATTTATTAATGCTGATTGTAACATTTACGATGTAATCCGCATCCACTAAAATTTTTATGAAATTTATCTGACGTCTTATCAATAGCCTATAGAAATACATGATTTCCTATAAACTGAACGTACTCAGCTTGTAGTTTTGAAACCTTAATTACGGATGTAGTTACAGATCCAGTGCACAATTATTCGGGAATTAACAAACGTTTTTTTGAAAACCGAAAGATACCACATCTTCCAGTATAGAAATTTATAAAGTAATTTGCTACCAAATGATTACAAAAGATATTTTTATGCACGTTTTTCTATAAAATATTTAAATCTACAAGGGCTTCGGCAATCAATAAAAACATGCACCCAACCTAACTAGTCATTTTTATTGAGTGCCGTTTTTACATAGGCTGGAAAGAAACGGATTCAACGGCCGGCTTTCTGCAGTGACTGAAATATCTGGGGATTATGCTGCGCGATAGTTAATATTACAAACCTACTCACGTTGTATTTTATACTAGAAAACATATTGTAGAACTTTGATTGACATTTCACGAGGTAGCACATCCACTATATTTGAATTTTGGTCATCGTGTTTCTCTAGTTTTGCTGTAGCATTCATCCAGAGGCCACCCGGAGTACAGGAGTATGAAAGCATATGATGACGCGATTTCTCGCGTCTGTATTATTTCCTGGAATCAAACTTCCCTCGCAGCTTTATAATCTAGTCTTAAATGTCTTTTTATAAGCAGCGAGGTGTTCAGATAGCTCATTTAATAAGTAGGCTAACCGACCACCAGTCTACTAGGCTTCGAAATCGCGAACTTTTGGGAGGTCATAACAATATACGTTTCTTAGACATTTTTGTATGTTTCACTGAGAAAATCGACTGCGCAAGTCGGGTGTTATGCTACCGGTGGAGACTGAAGTACACGAATTACTCCCGTTTGTATTATTCCTCCTGTTGTAGTCAGAATAGTCCCCACACGAGCGAGATAGCGTAAACTGAACAGATAGAAGTCAGGACGGATGAGTACCCTAGAATTGAGCTTTACGCATGTTACAATTGAAGTATTGGATCACTAATGGGATATAGATTGATCAGGAAAATAAGTTAGCTTGACACCCTCCTCCTAAAGCTCTATCACTCTAAGTATTGGAACACTGCCTGTTTTATGTTTTGACTTTGCTACCTAACCGTCTCGAATTCGAATCAGGGATATCTTTTTTACTTGCTCGTATTTTGAGTTATTAGTAACATCAACCTTTTGTTACTTCAGTCAGCTTGTAACCTGCTTGGCAAATCCACTGTCATCGCGTTTGGATGACTGGAAACGGGCCGTAAGTCAGATAGAAAAGCAACACAGTCGAGACGCCAAGCGCGCTCGCGCAGAACTCAAGCGTGCTGTTGCCGAGGCCAATCGCCTTCAGCGAAAGCTATCGAAACACGAGAGCAGCTCAAGGGACAGCAGCGGCGGTGTATCGAACCAGAGAATCGGTCCTGGCATCGGTTTGGGTCAGCCACCACCTCTGCAACCCCCTAGTCGCCCCACCTCGACTAGTCGAGGGAGCCGCGCCTTTACCACAACAAGTTCACTGGCTGTTCAAACGGAAGCTGCTTTGCAAGCAATCGAGGATAAAGTACGTCGGTTAGAGGACGTCGAACGGTCTTCCATACGTCGGCTTATGCTCGCGGAAAGAGATCGCTACTGCTTCTTCGTTGACTCTTTGAAGCCCTCTCTGGTAAGTTTTTTGTTTAATGAACTAATGAAACCGTCTTTATACTTATATTATTTGATCTCTCTCTGCTCGATGAGTGGTGAGATAACGAAAGTCCCTAAGTGCAGATCCTCTCTCTCACTCTCCTAGAGTGATGCTCTTAGTGTTAACTAGGGTACTATATTTTACGGCTAAAAGCTTGCGGAATGCATCTAAAAGGACTAAGGGACAGTTTCCCCAATTTCTACTGGACAAGTAAACTGTTATGTGATTCTTTAAGGGCGGAACCCGCTTTTCTCTTTAAATAACGCCACTAGTCCCCTTGTGCTGAGAGAGCGTAAGGGTCTCCATCTCTACAGTTGATCAGAGCCACACTACATAGCTGTTCCTTGTGGATATTTTTCTTCCCAATGTTTTTAAGGCTGCTTTTCATACGTTTTTCTGTTCAAAGTTACAGGGTTCTTTACTTGGAAAGGCCTGTGAAGACAGTTTGCTGATATTGCGTCCATTGCGCTTGCCAGTACTCTTATCCACTCGAAGGATTCTTTACGCCACTGGCATCGAGCATGCGGTTTTACTCGAACACGCAAGAAGCAATAAACTCCTGCATGCATATCACGACCTTGCGTCTATTTGCTAATCTAATTCTCCTATAAGCGAAGTGAGCTGCTGAAGTTTGCGAAAAAGAGAATAGTGATTGAAAATTCGTTCATTCTGGAGCCCAGACATCCTTGTACCTGTTCAAAAGAGGAGAGATAAAACGAGGTGAGAGAACTACCATAGCATAAATCTTATCGACGTTGCTGCTATGATTCTTGCAGTTGTCATCCTCAGGCGATTCAATGTTGTTTGTGACTAGGATGCGACCCCACCAAGCCAGATTCCGTTCTAGGGGGTGGATTTTCGGACCAAATATTCGCTCTGGGGCGCATCGTTGAATTCCGCTATAGTTACCAACGACTGGTGGCCGTCTGCTTTGTTGACTTTGCCGCTGCGTTCGATTCTATCTATCGTGAGTCTATGGCAGATGATGTACCACCATGCTTAGGGCTTATTACCGCTCCACCACTGCGCGAGTTCTGGTCCGTAAATATCGATAATATCGCATTAATAGCTTCAAGGTTTGGTGATCTGCAGTCTGTGGTTTCGCGGGTGAATGCGGTCGCTAAATCGGTTGGTTTGTCTATGCACGCTGGGAGGACCAAAGTGTTTTCAAACTGCATCCATGACTATGAGGCAGCACCTCTAGAAATTAAAGGCTGTCATCGTGAAGAGACAGACAGTTTCAAATACCTCGGAGCCAGGCTGCTGCCGAATGGACAGAGTAAGGACTACATTTTCTCCCGACTCGATGCTGCTCGTCAGGTTTTCTCAAGCCTTAGAAGGTACCTATGGATCCAACGCGATATCTCCATCGCCACAAATGTTCGCGTGTACTGTGCATCCGTCTGGTCTGTCCTTCATTATGGCTGTAAATGCTGGGATGTGCGCATGGAAGATGAACTAAAACTAGAGATTTTTGACCATCCCTGCTTGAGGACCATCCTTCAAGTGAAGTACATCAATTCCCTCTCAAATGAGACGGTCCGAATTCGCTGCAAAAAATCGGAAGGATATCCCAGGTCATCCAGAACGACGACTGAGGTGGTTTTGGCACGTTCTTCGTCACCCACCGCACGCGCTCAGTGCTACTGCCCTCGATCTGGCACTGCTACCCAATCGAAGGCTTCGAAGAGGGGTCAACTCAAACTCTGGCTTGATACAGTTCGGCAAGACATGGAAGTGGTTCTCGGAACTTCGATATTCAGCCTCCCTCGATGGCAAAGAGAACGGGTTGAGCTGTCCAGGTCTGCTGCCGTGGATCGTCACCCGTGGAGAGGTAAAATCCATGGCATTATCGAGGCCTGATAGATTAGGTATGATCACAGTCGTAACAAGCACAAGTATTAAGTACATTCTGCTACCGGAATGTTTCGTCGTCAAACCTCAATTTCATCTGAGCCCTCTGCTGCCATTGCACTTTCAGAGCTGTCGTGTTTTCGCCAGTTCTTGCACTGGATTCGGTCGTCCCACATGCCGAATCGTACTTCCAAGACAACAGCCCTTCAGCAAGCAACGACCCAAGACCCTTTTTACAATCTAGTCAACGCTATTTGAAACACCTCTGTACGCTGACAAGTTAGTTTTGTGCTATCGAAAATTGCGTTTCCAATCTAGGTAGTCGGTGTTCTTATCAACCGTTTTTAGCCCTCTTCATAAGAGAAACTTGGTGAACTGACTTAGGGCATCAGTACGCGTGGCTTTTCTATTATTAGCTAAAATAATTTTGCAGGGTATTCACGTATTGTTGTGGCGCATTCTGAGCCATTGCTGCGAACTTGACCTCATGGGTGTTCGTTTGTCTACCATCAGACTAGAAGAGTGCGCGCATGGATGTCTTTTGCTTCCCCCGGTGCTGGAAATACTTTATCCTCTTACTCATCCATTATCAGTATCACATAGTTTGCTTTTCGTAAACCAGAACAACGGGGGCGAAGTTCTAGATACAGCTGATTTCATTTGAGCACCTAGATCATTACAGACGCTTTTTAGGCCTTGACGTGACTCATCTTTCGCTTCTCCTCCTCTCACACGGATGAACCTACCCACTCAGGGCACATCGTTCTCAAAAACCACCAATCCGCGTTTCCCTCGTCGAATTCTATCGACCTATTGCCTGAGCAGGAGGAAGAATTGGCGCTCACAAATTATACTTACAATATCATTACCGACAGATACGAGGGAGACTGGAATAACCATTTCTGGCACGGTATTGAGACTGTGCAACAGAATGGCACCCGCTGAAGTCTCCAAGTCGATACCACGGCGTCCCGGTTGCATGAAGTGCTTGAACAGGTACGGGAAGATGTGATCGTTGATTATGATTGAGAGTCAGCTGTCCGTGTGCCTATATCCAAGATGGGAGATAAGACGGAATATGATGTCCGCTGTGGCATACATATAATCGTCGTTGGTGCGAAGACTCGACACTTTCTTTTAAGGCTTGCGGATAGTTCTTAAATATTTTCTCCTTGGTCTTCTTCGTTGGAAAGGAGAGTGGATGAAACTCAAATAACCTGTTTTCTTTGAAAAGTACTGTTTGTCACGTTAGTGAGGCCGAGCATGAATCGCAGCAGCGTCAAGTACATGTACTTGATGGATTAAAAAAAATAATCAGTGCCCGCTGCAAAAGCCTCCCCTATTCACCTCAGTGACTCTAAGCCATTTTAAATTTCGACGAAAACTAGCATTATTTCATTCTGGATTGTCGTAAAATCGTCACGCATGACGGAAAAGTGACCCTGACTACATATCATCATACAAAGTCTGGCTAGCTATCGACGCACGCAATAAAACAAATGCATCTCTCTACTGGCATTCCTAGGTGCTGATTTAAAAGCTGTTCTCAATTAAAGGCCATGTGGTGCGGCATTTCAGTTTAATTGCCTTCTCCCTAAAAGCAGGTTAACAGAAAAGGCAGCTGTTATCTACTCACTATCCGAGTGCTACGCCATTAATCGAAACAAAATTTGTTAGGGATGCCTTGTATGGCCGCCTAAACAGAACACGACAAAAGGAACCGCCCCGCCCGCTTAAAATAGGTGGGCTTACGGTAAATTTTAGGAAGAGTAAATATACCCAAGCCGTTCAGTTAACACGTTAAAAACCTTCACCCTAAGCCTAATCATGACCCAAACCCCAACTCTGACCTTAACCTCAAGTTTAAACCTAACCCTCACCTTAATCCTAAACATGATTGCCTTGGAATTTAACGCAAAGCCACATATATTCCCTATTCCTGTCTCCTGTTTCTGCGGCCATACAAGGCATCCTTACCCACGATTTATTCTCAGTTAGATTTTAAGGTGATACAACGTAGTCTAAAGCTTCACTCTTCTACTTGCCGTGAGATTTTCTTTCGTCATTCCACGCAGTTCGTCTGCTCTGTACACACCTTACAGGAAATTGTTGCCTTTACTTGACAGTTTTCTGTGTTAATACACATGACATGGCTATAGGAAGCAGATGGACGCCCGTTACTGAATAAAAATTGAATCTTAGAACTGTTTACACTCGAAACCTCTCGACATTCACAACAGAGGGCTTTTAATTTTGATACTGCCCTCCCGCTTTTGCTTAATTCTAAACACTTGCGATCTCATTGAGTCAACCGCTTGCTTTGTTTGATCACTCCTCACCACAGCAGTCTGTTACTTTCTGTGATAACCTGTTATTCACACCTGCTTTTTGCTCGGCTAAAACTAGTTGATAATCTACCATAAAGCCTGTCTGAATAGGAACGTTGTGTCCTGATAAAACTAACACTTTGTTGTCGCTTTGTGGATGGCGCCATGCGAACGGCCCAATGAAGGCAACTCACCCGGACTCGTGTGGCTCGGTCATCATAACTTTCTCCTATGGGAAAGGGCATGCAAAGGTCGAATCCTCAACAAAGACATTCCTTAAAACCGTTCTTACTGGTATTTTCATGCCGCATTCAGCGGCTACCCCGTGGTTCCACGTGCATCCTACGCAACTTATTTCGGCATGCAGCACATCTTGGACGATATGCTAAACATCGGCATGGACCGGCATAAAGCACTTATCGTAGGAACTGACCTACAGAATGTTATAAAAAACAGCTTTCGACACCCGCCCCCCTTTGAGGGTCTCCTAGGTTCTCCATACTGCATCATTAATTTGCTATAGTACATTCACTGACACCCTGCACCTCATATTTTTTTTTGACTAAGCACACCTGAAGCAGGCTGGATGAAACGAAGCTCGGAGGAGGACGATAGTCGGAACAAATTGCTGCTGTCTCACTGCAGATTTTTGCATGTGCCCGTTTCTTTCAAAGTTTACCGATAAAGGTTTAGAATCTGCAAATGTCTACGAGTCTTTTCATTAGGAAATGTATCTGCCCTACTTCACGATTTGCTCGAACTCATTCGAATTGATTTCGTTAGAAACTCTTGCGCGCTATAAACAATCGAATCACTTCTATCAGAATTCTTAATAGGCTTCTGACCGTCATGCTTGAGTGAACAGGCTACCTCGTTACAAATGAGTCTACGACTTTGTAGTTGAACGGTTGCCTACACCATGAACCAACCTCATACCTAAAAATCACTACTGCAAGACGTTTAGAAAATTTGTCGGACTCTTTAAAGCAAACTTTCCCGCCCGTCTAAATGAAGAGTTCAAAAATGGCTGCATTCCACTGCCTGTTTTTGTACCTTTCTTTGCCCCAGCCTTCCTCAGTTCGGAGTACGTAGATGTCCTTGAGTTAGGGAGCATTTGCATCTTCTTGGGATTTATTTAAGCTAAGGAGTCTAATACTTGCTACCTTCATTATCAGCGATTCTTGCAAGCATTTCTGAGTTGGGATAGTTTTTGTGACCCCCTTCCCCCTCCCTCGCCAGGATAGGAGAATAGGAATCTCTCGTAATGTAGGTGACTTTACGTGAATTCCAGGAAAATGAGGATTTTGCTTAAGGTTAGGGGAAAGATAAGGTTTATTGTTCAGATAAAGGCTATACTTGAGGTGTGGTTTTTACGGTAAGTTTTAGGGTTAGGACGAGGGGGGGAGGCGTTCCGATCCCCATGTTATACCGGAGGGGAGCACATAGACGTTGTTTAGCGAATCCTGATCTATGGGCTGTGGTAACTACCATGAACTTTCGCTGACTCAACCTGCTGCAGCTCGACTGTATACAGTCCTCGTAAGTTGACAGTGATCGTGCATCATCCTTGTGCCTTTTTTTTCAGGAATCGGAAACTAGTATGCTGAGTGAGATATCCAACCTACAGGAGCTTTTGCAGGCCCTCTCTATTGCCACCGAACATCCTGACCAACTGCTCGACGAGGCTGAGGCCATCCTCGCTCGGGCTGGCAGTCGAGGTGGGAATGCGCACCGCAGTCCGCGTACCGGGACTTCCCTTGGAGCCCCAGTACTAGGTGAGAGGACCAGTCAGGAGGACGCCTTTGCTGCTGCCGCGGCGGCCATTATTTTCAACCGCAAACAGCATCATCCTCAGCAGCAGGGCAGCGGCGACCTTTCCGCCGACTGCACTACATCTGGACAGTCTAGCGAGGGCGGCAATGCTGTGCAGATTTCGGTGTCTCAGGCAGGCCTCCTGAGCTCGTCCATCAGTGATCAAAATAGTTTGTCTGCCTACAGCGGCAGCACCAACAGTGCGGGTGGTTACGCGGTGACGGCCACACACTCCTCCGCTGTCTTGCGCAATGGTTTTTCTTCTAGTGGCGGCGGCTGTAGACCTAACACGTCGAGTCAAATCTCCATGCCAATGACAGTGTTTCCTCCGCCTCAAGTGGACCACAGTTGTCGATGCTTTCCAGTCAGTCACAACCAAACTCGTGCCAGGTGAGCGCTATGTCAAATGCTAGTAGACTGCGATTACTATGTAACAGGCATCACCGGCCTCCCCATCTTATTAGATTCATGGCAACCCTGCCGAACGAATCTCGCACTGTTGTAAGTCCGTTATTTCTCAAGCCCGCCTGTCTCCCCATCCACAGGGACTTAAACTCGTTTTAACTTGAGCGTGTGTAGAACAGGCGTCACGGCCAGTGACCTGGTGCTGCTGTCTGATGGTGTAGGCTCTCGATCCACATCTCTTATGGCTTGTCCGATCCACCGTCCCCTTCGTCTCAGGCTGCGTGGCGCCACCTCTGCCGCACGCACGAGTCGCCACAAGTCCCACCCCTCATTTGTCTGGCCTTATATTCCCGTCCAGTTCCCGTGCCATTCTTGCAATGACTAATTTGCACTGCTGACGATTCTGTGGCCCTGCGTCGTTGCCGGCGGGGGCGATAACTGCGACCGGCATCAGCATTGGTCTTTACCGCTCTCGCTCTTCGATCTCTCACCCTTTAGCATGAATATTTTGCGCCACCTCGAGCTGTAGTAGCAAACTTCCCCCCAATGCACCTGCTATGCCCCACCAACATTTCGCGTTCACCCCACCGATGGTTCCATGGGACCTTTGCCAACTCGTACACGGTAGTTCCATAGCGTGATGCCTCAGATTGATTCACAGATTGGACAAAAACCATTTATCTGGGTGTCGCCCTGTAACTACTAAGGCTTGCAAGTAGGTGCACCGATTCTTTTTACCTGAAGCTTACTACACGGGGATTTCCGCGTTTCTAGTTCCTGTTCCGGTTAGTTTTATGGCGGTTTTATAAACTGAAAACCTTTCACCACTATGTTTGCCCTGATAATGTTCTCTACCTAGGCAAGGGACAGGAAATGGGGTACTTACTTTCGGGTGACTTGTATCCTGTGTTAGTAAAGTGATACCACTTTAAGTAAATAATAACTTTCAAATGACTTCAAGGCGACTTCGTGGGCTCTACTTACAAGCAGGGGTAAGCAGGATGAGGGTAAACTGTTCTCTTATTCCGGTGCTGCTTGCTATCCCTTTACCTCATGGTTGTTAGAACTATGTGTGTGTGTGTGTTTTTCTTAGCCTCGTACGGGCAAAAATTAGTTGATCAAATTTGACCCTAAGGGTTTCGCTTCTAGAATACGCTCATTTGTGCTTCCTTGCCCTTGCACCGCCGCCTCTTTTGACTCCGTCGACCTGTGCGACCAAGAAATATCCGAAACGCACGCCCTTCAGACGTTGAGGCTGCAACGCATATTGCATTCCTTACGTGACTCTACTCATCATGCGTATAGAGGGGGAGTAGTCTCGTGGAGGAGATGGTCGGTCGTAACGAATGGCCCCACGTGGTACTCAACTCTCATCCATGCTACCATAGAGGTATTGTCGGTATGGAAGGAAAAAATAGTAGACTTGATGCTGCGCAAGCTTTCCCCACCCTTATCGGGATCACACACGAATCTCCTTTATTCCTCCGATAAATTGATGCTCATTGTTGATTTTTGGCCTCTTAGCCTTCCTAGTAATAGCTTCCCAAATTATTACTTGAATTTCTGCTCCTTATAAACCAGGTAAATATTCCATCTGTTTTTCTGCTTTGCTCGGCAGATGGCGGGGTGAGATATGCAGCATCACCGCTGCGATTCCTATCTAACGACAGCGGTGAGGCGTAGTAGGGGGTTATGGTAGTGTTGATGATATCTTATCGAAGCGATTCCCCTACCCTAAAGCCCCCCTCCGGATGATTTATTCCAGTCCATACCTGCTTTGAGAAAATCGTGTATAAAACCCCGACATTCTGCTTCACTGACGTAGGTTTTGATCATTGCCTATCTCACGAATGGGATTGATTAATTACCATATAGATTCGCATAGTCTCTTTTGGAGCTTCGCAACTTTGAACAGAGTTTGCAAAGCTTGCTTGTGATGAGAATAAAGACGGATGGTAAAGGACCGGGTCGAGTCACCTAACGTTGGTTGCGGCGCTGAGGCATGATAAGCACTGCTACATGCGTTTGAGACTGGTGAGTATGCCTCGTCGGCCATGGGTATTTTCAGTCAGTTTATATTCCGACCCCGGTCTCCTTAATCTCGCATTCTACATTTCATAATTTTCTGTCCTTTAGCTCCGCGGATGACAGCTTCCTTATGCTACTATTTCAGTTACTGTCCTGGACTGGTGGTAATTGCGACAGAGGTAGGGCTGTTTTACGCAGTTAGTTGGCACCCTCAACCTGGAACCTGACGCTGCTCTCACCCCTTCCTCTGTAGCGGTGTTCTTGCCATCCCTGGAGAGTATGGTTTCCGTGTAGGTTTGCGTTTCAGACGGAACAACAAACTTCTCCTTAATTCACCCACCTTAAATTACTAAGCTCTGCATTTCATTAGGTTTGCAATTTAATGCACTTTCCATAGTTTTCAGATTTACGCAACTAGAAAGACTCTGGCAGCAATTCTGGCACGCCGTAGTCCTTGATTTGTGGTTACCGAGTGGGTCGTTTGCATCCTTACGCACGTTTGTACAGATTTTTGCTCGGGCTTCCCCCTTTTTTATACACCTCCTTTGGTGCCATTGGCTTAGTACCATTTTTTCCAACCAAGGTATACGCACACTCGATGGTGAAGATCGTTTACGTCAGGTGCACGCTGGACGCCCATTTCCGTTCTTTTTTTATTTTCGCAGTACAACCTGGCATATGTGAGATTGCCATTCGCTGTTGCCGGCGCTGCACTAAACCTACCGGTTAGAGTCGCCGTTTGACGTTTATGTCCACCCTGTTGTCCGGTGCAAGTTTACTCCACCAGCCCTAATATTTTAGAGGTCGATCTGCCTCGACGAAACTTAACTTCGTTTTGTGTTTAAATCTCGATATGGACATGTGCGTGTTGTAGTAGAAAGCGGAGTCTGGGTTCATGCGTATGGATGTCCAAGGCAACTGCTCCTGTCTCCTAACGCTGCCAGTGGTTTCTAGTCGACCCAACACGGTTTTCTCTAGGGGCGTTGCATTTTTGGTGTTTCTGCGTAATAACTAGCTGTAGCATCGACCTGTCTTCTGTCTGACGGCGGAGACTCGTCACAACATAATGGACGTATTCTAAATTGCTTCCGTCCAGCCAGTCAACCTCTTGATTGTGCGTCATGTCATAAGATATGCTTGGAGTATAGGTGCCCCCTCTAGGCAGAATAAGAGAACAGGAACCGTTACAACACAGGGAAATTAGGGTTTACGTTAAGATTGGAGACAGGGTTCAAATTAGATCTGAGGTTAGGATTTGGGGTTGCGATATGGAAAGGTTTACCCGTTCTGGGGTTTAATGCAAGGCCCGGGCAGGTGCATCTAAGTGATTCTGACTAAAAAATCAACGAAGTATTTAAAGTTATACCCAGCATGTGACTGTTTAACTATAAAGATTCTTGCAAGAATGCGAACATATAAAACGCTGTAATGAATTGTAGACAGGTGGTAATCAATAGAAAGTCTATTTACCTTCTTCGTTCAAAATTAGCAATTTTAAAACTGCTTGGGGACCTTTTCTCGTTATAATCCCCAACTTGAAACCCCTAGTACGTAGATTCCTGGCTCCTCCAAATTAGTTGGAAAGCTATCCTACTCATTTTCCCGTCTGTTTCCAGGGCAACAACCTCCGTTCGGCATCCGTTGACCGTCAGTTTATACACCAAAGTGTCCTGAACACAGATGGGGGTGCGGCAGCAGTCATACTACGTCGTCCTAATACTGGTACCCCAGTCTCCGTCTCAGATTCAGGTCGTGCCCACACCATGCTCTGCCCATCCTCAGCTGACCCCGCCACCTCGAGTACCAATTCTACCCTCTTCCGGGACCCTCTAACTGCGGCGAGTATGCACAACGAGTCCTTGGAGAGCTGCTGCACCAACACCGCATGTTCTACCCTCCACCGGTACAGCACTACCACTCTACAGCTACCCGCACCGTTACGCAGCAATGATGAGGCTGAGGAGGAGGAGGGGGAGGAGGAAGGGGCCACTGAGGAAGAGGGTGACGATGAAGAGAATGAAGGTTATGGTACTGAGGGCGAAGCAACCGCCGACTCAGAGGGCGATGTCACGTCAGAGAATGTAACTGCAGCAACTGTCTCGGGTCACCTCTCGGCAACTGGTTCGCTCAAGTCTGGCCGGCACACCATCAGCTCCACCTACGATCGCGCCTTAGCAGGTCCGAAAAGAACCCCCATCTCCGTCCTCACAACCGAGCGACGATGTGAGTCACACAAATTATCTCTCTTATCCATTCTCTTCCTGACAGGTGACGCTTGGATTGTACGATAATTCATTTCGGATTTATAGAAATGATCAAAAGGAGGGGGGATGGGCGTGCGGTGTGGGCTGCGACAGAGTTTAGTTTATTGAATCTTAGGATGTATTCCCTTTTCTAGTCTCTCAAAATGCCATTAATAAGGTCCCCTCACGCGTCACTTCCGCGTGAGAACCCGGCACAGGCAGTACCGAATCACGCAGGATACCATTGCCGAGATAGCTCAGTGCCCAAACTCATGTCAGAGTTTGTCTACCGATCTGACTAAATAACAGAATAGAGTCTTGCTTTCCTGTTTTTTCTGTCGCAGAGCTCAAGTTTAAAAGTTTTTATTTCTTTCTCTCTCCAACTTGATCAGGCAGGTATTACCTGAAACTAGATCACTACCGCAAATAAGCGAAACATGGTCATTACAATCTAAGCATTTGTGTCGAAAGTGAATCTCAACTCGCCCTCCTTCCTTCCTTTCTCCTGAGCTCTCTCCAATGGAACAGAACGGGCCATAGAAGCGGGTCTGTGGTATATATTATACAAATCACCTTTGAGCCCCCTTAAGGACGAGAAGTAGACACGATCGCTGGGATAACACCTTTATTCGCCTGACGTTTCGGATTCACGCTTGAACTCATCGTCCTAGACAGTATAAAATATGGGTACTTCATTCACGGGGAGTTGCAATATTTATAGGATGCAGTCGCTATGCTACCGCATACCCGTGCCAATTAACGGCTCCCCCGTCCTCGAAACTGGTTGCCCTCTGGTGCGATAATGGTTTGATGCCGGCACTTCAGACGTTAGTCGCTCAAATGTCATCACGCGCGTTAGGTGTTGGCGTGAGGATTGCCCGGCCACCTGGCTCGCCAACACTGGCGTTGGGAACAGAGTTCGCCTGCGCCCTCCCCGAATGGCTAATTACTAAGTCTGAGCACTGAATATGGTTTGGGGAGCTCATTACACTTGATGATAGACTGCGGCCCGTGAGCCGTGACTCAAACAACTCGCGGCTCACGCGATTGTCACTTCGCGAGAAGTTCGGCTGGCAGTAAATCAACTATCGCAGCATAGAGTAACCATTCTCAATGAAGGGGCAGGAGTTAATTGTCATAGGTAGGCGGTAGCATAGTGACTGCACCCTATAAGTATTGTAATGCCCTGCGTGCGAATTACCCTATTTGCTGTTGTCTCTGATGCTGGGTTTGAGCTGGAAACCGACAGGTCCGGCGAATAAAGTTCTTGTCCCAGTGGTCGCGTCTACACCTTCACGACTGCACCCCCTCAGGATATCGCGAGTCATCACCATTTTCGATGGATGAATTATTTTCTCAACTGTCGCCGCTTCGTTGCTGAACGCTCACCGATCGCTAACGGAACTCATTCGTTCCAATCTGCCATGAGGCTCACTCCCGAGTCCTACCAGCAGCCGCACAGCCGCTAATAGTAGTAGTATTAGCAAAGGTAGATGAACAATACTCAATGGCTAGAGTTGGACATCTGAGCAACAGGTTGCGGGTTCGAGCCTCGGGTGAGGCATCATCTGGGTTGGATATGACTGGCTGATAACGGCTAATGTGCCAGAACTGGTCATTCCAGTTTCCATTGTCTTTTTCGGCATTGTTCATCTGCCGTCTCTTGTTTCACCGAGGAAGAGAGAATGCACGGTTATTAGAGCACAAGGAGCCGCTGTCCGTTGGAATTGAGCGACTGGACAAGATACGGGTCCTCATACTGCCAATCCATTATTTAATGTAAACATTCAGTCACGCATGCAGCTAGAGGCCCTCTCGTAACCACAGTCGTAGTCGAAAGTGCGTACATATATCTGTTTCTCCCTCCCCCTCCAACGCCGACTGTCACACTTCAAACTTTTAAAAAAGTAAAAAAAAACGTTTCGCTAAGTTGTGGGAAGGTGCCTGAACCTCTGCTGTCAGTTACAGGTTGTTCACAGGCTTCAGAAACCATACTCACACCGCTTACTAGTCACTCTTCGTCAGAATGTTTCCGATGAGAGATAAGTGGTAGGCTTCCTAAGCGTAGAGAGACTGTCTTCCAAAGAACCAGGCTACTTCTAAAAGCAACATTAATTAAATACTCGGAACCAGTGGTTCTTATTGTGGAGGATCGAATATGCAGTTGCATCCAGCTGGAAATAGTTCAGGTAGTTCAGCTCCAGAAAAGACTTGAAGGCAGTAAATGCATTTCGGAAAGGAGTTGGGTCGGAAATACGACCCCCCCCCCCTGACGTTATAAATCCGGTCTTGCGCTAACTTCCAGGAAGCTTAAATATTCCTGTGTTCTAGCCCTAACCCAAATCCCAACCGTGACCCTAATCGTGACCCTAACCCAACCAAACATACCCAAAACCCTAACCCCGGTTGGCTCCGAATTTAGCGCAAAGCCACTTTTAGTTCGGGTCGTTCCTGTTCCCATGTCCTTCCGAGAGGCAGACAGAATAATCAGTGTTTTGGAGGCATTAAACAATTCAGCGAGATCCTTTCTAAATATTAACCCGAAGAAGTCTATAATACAGTTGAAACTGGTTTGCTTTTCAGAGCTCTTTCTTGCTATATATTGATCTCGTCGAATGAAAATGCACAGACGATCAGGAGAAAAAGGAAGCTAAAGAATCGAATGGTATTAGCCGTTTGTACGAATGTCATGGACACATATCCTTCGCACGCAGCTTTGGAAACGAATCCAGCCCGTTATTTGGCCAAGAAGATGGCCAATACCCTATATTCGATTGACAAATGCGTGAACGGATAGCCTGTCCAATTTCAGATAGTTTCCGAAAGTATTGCACCCTAAACTGCGTGGAAAGCTGGACGATCCTGGCTACTTCATCTCTAAATGCTCTTATAAATTTGGTTGAGGCGTTGCAAATGAACAGAGCTCGCGTTGAGTATTCCTCCTAACTCTTACTGCTAGGAAAAAAATAACCTGTAGAATAAGACCTTGTCGGTGCTGTAGCCAAGTGCCGCAAATGGGAATTTTCGAATAATATCTCATCGTCTTTTGATCTATCAGACGAAGAAAATGAAATAGTGGCAAATCGGTAAAATCTGCAACAAGAGCCAACTAGACTGGAATTCCGGAGGGCAGCTCCCTTTCTTGATGTTGCATGATACTACAGGAATGGATGCGACAACCCAAGGCCTACTATAATTCCATACTGTTTTGTGTTAGCTGAACAAGGAATTGAAGTTTTTCATGTAGCTAAAGAGGAGGAAAAGGGGGATGGACATTGCTTACTCTATGCGCAATTTCCAGAGCATATTGCCTAAAGGTGCTGAATTTTTTTCACTTCGTGGTTTAAATTCCAGAGGATATCAAAAACCACGTTGTAAAGGATGTTAACAGTGCCCGTAACGGATCCGTTATTGGTTCTGATGACGTTGATAATAAGCGATAAAGCGGAGTCCTCACTTTATTGACTTAATCCTTCTTTAGATTGGCATGTGTCATCCAGTTTGGAAGTATTGCTTTAAACAAACTTCTGCTAATATTCTGAAGGTCTACAGGCAGCAATGTGCAGTGGATGGATGCTTTCAGTACTTTTATGGCTTGATAGGCCGTGATAAGCCTCATAAGTTTCCAGTACACACAATTTTCATATTGATTCAAGATTTGGTTCACGACTTCAAGCCAATAGCAGCAATCAATTCAGCTTATCATGCATCTGCTTTAAGGTGATTGATAGAATTTTGAAACGGAAACTTGCTTTCTAATTTTATTCCGTTATTTTGCCTGTTGTACAGGAGGCCGACACTTTCCTTATCAATGTAAACCTGAATTTGTGCTGACCGAATGAATTAGTTGGTGCCCTATCCGCCTGTTTGTTTATGGGCACAGCCTCGGGCACCTTTCAAAATCTCAATTTTGTCCCCTAAGATAATCATTAGGTTTTTCACTGTTCTAGCCCTCTCTCTCTCTCTCTCTCTCGTAAGTGCGAGCGTACTGTCTGTGCATCGGCCGCTTATCTGCTACTGCTGCTGCAGCTGCTATCTGGGTCATGAGTCACGCTGGACACTTTTTTAGGGCTGGTGGCGGTGGGGCACGTTTTCGGCTCTGTTTGCTGACTAGCCATGTTTGTGTGACGGTTTTGTCTCGATCCTGGTCCTGCACTATTTTCCCCCACGTCACGTCTTGGCGAGGGTGAAGGGGTCGAGTCTTTCAGTCTCTTGAAAAACTGGACACGCATTTGGTCGCCCATCAAAATCTGTCGGCTATTTGTGTGACTAATGCTTAAAAAAGCACACCCCGAACAAAAAAATACCAAGCCAGTAAGTTTCTTCCGTCTTCCCTTTTGGTAAAGTCCCAATAGACAGGATAGACCAATTCTGACCTGCATAATGAATTTTCATCTGCCGCGTTTGTGCCTTCCTACTTCGTTCTGTTACTTACTTTAGCAATTCAAACGAAAGTATTTAACAGATTGGACGAATTTTGTGTATGAGCAAGGCTCCGCTTGTTTTCGTTCATCGCTCGCCCCTCATGGCGAATACTTGATTTTGGTGGTCTTCCGGTTACACTCCATGCATATACCAAGGTCTACTTTTGCGTTCTTCGCGCTGGCGTTGTTGGCTGGAAGTTCGTCTCGGTATCTGAAAAAAAGACAATAGCTTCCCTCTTTACCTGCCCTGGGCTATATGAAAAGATTTAGGTCGTCCCGAAGACATTAAAATTTAAAATGGCTGCCAACTCACTAAGATCGACTACTTTGACGATATCGTCAGGCCCTAAAGCTTAAGTGCTGGGCTCCCCAACGAATTAATTTGGCAGACTAGTTGGGTCTTACGTGAACACAATGTTAAAACTGCATCCATGACGGAAACAAGAAACATCCTGTCCTTAACAGATCTCACCATAAGGAAGGGGACAGTTTCAGGACAATGTTACTGATTCTCAGATGGTATAAGGACGTCATTTATTTCCTCTTATCAATGCTACTGGCGGAATATGTTTTAAACATCGATTTCTTACTTAGCGAAAAGGCCGCAATGTTCTCGACATTTGTCTTGTCACTCGCCCACGGCTATCATGCATTTTCGGTTCTTATGCATAAAAAAATGGAGATCGGATGTTGGAAAACAATTTCGACTAAAATATGTACTAGCTGAGGGATTTTTTTAACCGCTACAAGAAGACTGCTAACGTTTTTATCACGCCTCCGATCTAGCAAGTCCCCGTGCTTTATTCTAAATCCTACATTGCTCTTTACTGTAACAGAGACCGAATCCGTCAGTTCAAAATCCCTCTCTACCTCGCGATAACCACCGCCTATGTTAGCGATGTTCCGAGCCTCAGAACTCGCCATGCTTTATCGAACCCATAAAACTTTAACTGTGGTCGCGGTAGTACCTGTTGTCATTCTGAAACATTACACACTTTTTAACGGTTGCTACGACTCTTCTAAAACGCTCATTTATATCCCAGTATCTACACAACTGGATTGGCGTTTCATGAGCATCCTTTTGCAGGCTATTGAGCATAATATATTGACACTTAGATCGTGCACAGAAGCCAGGAATAGCCGTTCCCGTCTCCCTTGTCTTTGTCGGTAATGTGTTTCTGCCTATCCACTTTTCTCTCCAGTAGCCAGGCAATTCATTATGACTATTTTCTTGGTGTTCAAGAACAGAAAAGAGACATGAAAGCCTTTTTTTAATGCCTTCCTCCAGTTTGGTTTCCTTTCATAGTTCTGTCAAGTGAACCTACTAATCTAATTTCACGAGCATGTCTTCTTTTTCTACCGCTTATGGTCTTCTCAATGGATCAAATTTCTGCATTTCTTAAATTATTTTAGCGTTAATGGGACCGCACTGATTTTTGACTGTGACCGTTGTTTTCTTCAATTTCCGAGCTCACCCAGCTCACACCCCTCAATAAACGCTTCCCAACTGGATCTTTACACTCAATCAGACAAGACAAATAGGGTACGACACCTCCACCCCCGGCTTATCTTGCTTATTTGGGAGGCGGGAGGCTAGCACCCCAACGAGGCCATTATAACAGCTCTCCCGAAAGTGTAGCTCAACATTTCCTGTACGCCTGAACAGTGTGGTTTGTTTAAACCAATGCTCGAGTGAGAACCCGAAACGTCAGGCGGATAAAATTCGGCAATCTCATCTCGTTTCATCTCACCTATTTCTTAAAAGTCACCTTTTCGCTTATCTCTGATCTTGTTTTTGTCAGTTCTGTCTCCCTAAGGAGGAAAGCGCTTTATCTGTTCTCTGTCTACCACGGAGAGCAGACGCTGACTCCCTGCCGAGGGAGAATTGCTGCTTGTTGGGCAACTTGATTTATTGTCTTGGTTTTTTTCCTGAACCTCTGCCACCCAAACGTGCACTTTTCTAGGCTAATAAACGACTACCCAGGAAAGCAGTGCGACGTTGCTAGTGTTGACGAGCTATTTCCGCCATCTTGATGCCACCTCATATTCCAAATTCACTGTTGGCTGATAAAAAATGAGGCTTTTGTCCTTCGGGAGGAAAAGCTGAGAACAGTGCAGCGGCCTGAACGCACACGAGGACAGCTATGTGATCAAAAGTTAAAGGCTATGCACGCAGATGTGTCCGAATGCTCGAGGCATTTACCAACTGCTACTCGATGAACAGCAGTCTACATCCAGCCGACTGCGACGCTTACTGCGATCATTCCTGAAACACCGCGTTCATTAATTCACTGCACCGCCCCAGTTAGGAATGCCTTCGCAAATAGGTTTATTAGAGCAGCTTTATTGCCTTCGGCGGCGACAGGGATGAAGGTTCAATGTAAATGACGAGTTACCAACGTTTCAACGACTGTATATTATTGCTTCCTTGGCTCCTGTCCCATATTACGGTTCCAGAGATATTTCTTGGTCTCCTTCTTCACGCATAGTGTTCGTGCCTGTTTTTATAGACTTTTTGTTACTGAAAGCACTAAGTTGATACTAGACTTTGCTGTTTGATTTTTTGCCATGACTAAAGCGTCTTACGCGGTTCTCACCTCTGACGAAAATTGCGGTGGGCTCCGATTGCAGATTTAAGTTTTATAAGGCTACAACTTCTGAGCTGGGAGCTGCTTTATTCCTTGTTCTTCGATTTTCATTGCATTTTCATCCATTGAAACTCACTAACAGGACTTTGCATGGACCGAGTATTCCTTCAGACGGGAATCGCCCGAGTGTACACTGTTTCTAGTACCAGTATAGGTGGTGCAGATAGCAGATAACCAATGCCGGTAGTACTATGGTGGCAGTTCCTGGCTTGCATGTGGGTGATCGTACCAAGTGTGACTATGGCGGCTCATTAAACAGAGAGGACGCAATAATTTCGGTGATTTATGTGGAATTGTGTCTAAAAATGGACAGTTTGATCGAAAAACCATGTCCGGGTTATTTGTGGTTTGCAGATGTTTTAATTATCCCCTCTTCCATTTTTTCGTCTTTTATTACATCGAGTTTTTCATGTGTCTTTTCCATAAACTGGCTCGGTGTCCTCTGTACCCAGGGCAAAAGTTGTCCCAAATTTTTATTTGTCTGCCATCTCTCTCTCTCTCTGGACATTTGATCCTTTTACCTTTACATCGTCAATGTCTGGAGTGCGTCATCCGCCTTGTAGAAACTAGCCGCTCATGAGGTTGCTCTTCTTTCAGCCTTTCTTTTGATTTCCTCTTGCGACCGCTTTTCGCACTCTTTGCTGGCCTGCCTTCTCTGTCCCGTTTTCGGTTCGAGTCTCATTTTTCCCCCTTTCCTCCCCCCCCGCCCCCTCGTGCCGGTGCATGCTGTGCACGCCTGTGAGGGCCACTGAAAATCCTGATTCGGTTTGAAAGCGCGTCTAGCTGACACCTCTTTGCTCCGCGCAGAAAGTACTGACTGTTTGCAACTTTTGCCAAAATGTTATCGGCGAACCCTTTTACGATTCTGCGTGCCTCCTATTGCTGTTTTCGCGCATACCCCCTGTCATTTTCAGGTTTAGCATCAAGCTACTGCGTGGTGTTTACTCTGCACCATTTAACGTCTTTACTCTCCATTAAGCAAAAACCTTTGCTTTCTGCACACCAACTTCAAGCCGCCTTTTCCTCTGCTCGGCAACGAATGCTTGTATGACCCTATTAATCCGGCAAAGAATGCTAACCCTGAATGAATGAGATTAGGGTTAGGGCTAAAACTAAGGTTGCAGTGTAGGTAAGCGTGTATTACGGTCTAATTCAGTGCTAAAAAAACAGCTCACTTGAACGACAACGGTTGGCATATACGTTTGTGTCCATTACCAATGCCTTACCACCCTTTTCCGTCCTTTAAATTACCCTACTCCTTTTGGCAGCGTTCCCTATTGCATGCCTGCCTACCCATCTATTGTGTTAGCTAGGGGGGTCGTACGCACATTCGTCGCACAGGCCTTCGTTGCCCAATGCTCTTCTATCTGTACTCGTATGACATATTTTCGGTTAGACTTTCACTTCCAAACTTTGTTTTCTTGCCCATTTGACAATCAGCGGTCTCAAGGAACGGTGAAACAAACGCCATGCTCTACCCAGAGCAGTCTCTACCACCCCCGGTGTACGCAAATCTGAACCAACTGGCTGACGCCGCTCAGCGCAAGTTCTCCATGTCTACGAGCAGTTGTAGCAGCGGTAACGCTGTGGCGCCGGCAAAGTCCTCTACCGCTGTTGCTGCCGGCTCAATCACTGCCCACCAGCGTCAAATTTCTCCGGTGCCGCAACCACCACGGAGCGAGGACACAGTGTCCATCGCCTCTGCACCCGCGCGCCAGCCTTCGTCATCGGCTGCTGGCGCTACACCGTGCTGCATCGCTCCGGGCGACTATAACGTCAGGAGTGGGGCGTTCGCGAGCGTTCAGTCTGCCTCGACTCTACTACACTCGGCACCCGGCTCGCCCCGGCACCACCTGCTGCTGCCTTTAAGTGCGGACCATCAGCAGTCCGCGGCCGCATATACTGATGACAAGCACCGGTACACCGGCGCCCTTCCCCAGCATCCCAACAGCGCGCCACCCATGAAGGAGATAACGGCCACGTTCGACGGATCAGTCATCTCGAATAGTGTCAGTACCGGTGCCTCAGAAGATCCCTTCTCTTTGGAAATGGATGAGTTGGACCGCATGGTTGCAGGTGAGCATGGAAATCACTTAATATTCCCTTCCTAACCTTAGCCTCCATCATAGACGTTCCTTTGCCCTAAATTTTGGCCCCACTGTTCGCCATTGACAACGGCAACCATTAAGCGGGCTCTGATGGTCTGTCTAGGACCCAGAAACTTCAGCAGTTCCTTAAAGTGTCCCACATTCCTTGGCTTATGCACGATTTTCAGTTCGGTGACAGCAACTGCGCTCAACAGGTCCCCAGGGGATTAGTGGTGACTTGCCCATGCAGTAGATTATACTGAAAGGGACTTGCCCGACGTCTTTCTTCCCCTTCCCACGCCTGTTCTTTCGCTCTAAAAACTAGATTAGATTGACTGAAGATGGCTGTAGGCGCAATTGCTGTCCCTGCATTTTACTCCCAAGCCTTGCGTCCCACATATTTTGGTCCCTCGACCGGTAAAAAGCAGTCTCCACTCGAACACTAGCCCGATAACAGGACGCTTGCCCCCTGCCTTAGATGTGACACCACGACGTTGCCTGCTTTGGGAGGTCAACCATATGCATACTGAGACATGCATTTAAATGTCTCGTCACATTTGGTTCCTTTGCACACCTTTAGCAAGTTGCGTTACCGAAAGTTTCGAGATGTTGCCGAACAGCAAAGTCCTGCGTACTTGTTAACGCCGCCCACCTGGGCGCTACCGGCTAATGGTAGCGGTTGGTGCAGGCCGCTTGTGTGTTTCTTATGTCCCAGCAATTTTTCTATGCGACTGCTTTACGTTCATCCCTCTAAAGATGACCAATTTGCATGGTTCGCCTGAGTCGGCTTGATTTCTACCGTTTAAGCATGCTCTAACGTACTGGTTTTGTTTCACACTGCGGACTCGACTCCAGCATTTTACGTCATTTGGGGTGTAGTGCCCGATGTTGTACGGCAGGTGATGGCTGGTTACAATCAATCCACAGGAGTCCGATTATATCAACAAACAGGAAGCTTAATTGAGTGCAGACTTGCCGTCCACATCAAGACATGGGTATAGGCTTGCACTTGCGTCTGTTCCTGGAGCTCGTACGCACATGCGTGTTTCGGCTGAAAGTTCTAATTTACCGTTTTGTTTGAAACTGGCCAATCGCAAAGTCGTTGGTGCCTTTGCCTGGCTACCTCAAGTAGCTCCGTCCGGGAACATCTGAGTGTCATGCACTCGCCAGCGATATGACTATCAAGCCTGTTGTTTGACACGGGACGAGGGGCCTGCCAACTATGCATTTTTTTTTGAAGATCAGTGATAATAAGATGTACCCTACTACTTTTACGAGAACCACCACACATCTTGTGTCGCAACTGAACGATAAAATTAACGAGTGGATACACTTCTCGGAGTTTTAATCCTACGAAGGACCTCAATTTCCGGGACCTAGTTCTTCATCTGATCTGGTTGGATTTTGCAATTTGATCGGTTCCGGTGGGTGTTCCGTAACAAAACCACGGTTTGAAACCCATGCTCTCTAGATTAGCAGCGTTTAACGGGTTAGCGATGTTTCATTTGAAATCAGAATACGGTATCCTATCGCTATGTTGCGCTTTGACGTTCGCGGCTTCTCTTTATCGCGAATTTCAGATGCACGCATATGCAAATGTATAGCGCGAATTTTTCGCTGGCTCGCGAAATTCAGCATAAAGTGAACCTTTTTATTCCTGGTAAATGTTTCCTCAGTTAGTTCGCCCAGAACGTTATTGGCGAATGGCTGTATTGCTTATTACATAAAACTCCTTAGTGAAATATGCATAGGTGTACTTAGTACATAAACATTGTGCGTGCTTACGTAATTTCAACGAATCTTACCTAATATTAAAGAGAATATTAAGGGTGTATGCTGTACAATTGTGCGGGAAATGTTTATGCAAATGTGGGAGCGTTTATAGGAACTTGAAATATACACAATAACCTTATAAACAAATGCTTTTTACTACGTTGATTTTCACCTTTCGCAGGGGGTTCTGGGATGCAACCCCTCAGGGAAACTAGAATTACTCCTTGGCCTGCTTGATGTTACCAGGTATCCACCTCCCATCTAAAAATGAGGAAAATCTGGGATTGGGTTTGAAATAGTATTTTCGAAACCAACTGAAACCTACCGCCCTATTATTGAGTTCTGTATCCATGCTCATTTGTCTGTACTCATAGATAGGCATCTCTCATAGAGGGGTTATTCGTTGGCCTAGTCTGTTTATCTCTGAGATACCTCAGGTAAACTTACTAGGCCGACCTGAGTTAGTGTGCTGCCTGCAATCAGGTGAGTGATAACAATTCCCTTAGTCCGTTATTTAATATATTTTCTGTAGAGGGCTTAAAATTAACGAAAAGCTTATTTGGTCCGCCATCAAGCCCTGTTCAGATATCACAATTCCCTAATTTATGTTGTCGTGATTCGACTTCTGATCTGCCCTCAATCCCTTTTTTCACCTCCCTTCCCACATTGCCACCATTTACCGGAAAATTCCTGCATTTATACGCTGCTGCATTCATTTTTGTGTGTGTTTGTGTGTGCTGGTTTTTGCAACTACCTGAACGCGCATTTAACCCCTCCCGCATCTCGGAAACTGTTTCGCTTCAAACTGTCAAATAATTTCCTCTATCTCTGGCCACGCCTAACCGTTACAATAAAATCTCCGGTTATGTGCACCTCTTCATCCGCGTGGTGTGTGTGTGTGCGTGTGTGAGTGTGTTTGTGTATGTTTAGAACTGCGCACAATTTCTCAGGCCTTCATTGACAGCGGCAGTAGTACATCAAGTCTAAACAGGGTGCTTGCCTCGGCTAAGGATCACACCAAAAGTAGATATGACCCTGCCCCCGAATGCGGATCTGATTTAGTATTTTGGCCCATCCCCAATTCTGCACTCAATACTGCTAATAGCAGTACTTTGGACGTTTGCGTTTCTGCAGCGAAGGTGTTGCCACCACCACCACCACCACCACCACCCTCTCCTCTGCCCCCACCAAAACCCAAATTCGGTTCTGAGTCTTGTCTCACTCCCATTAGCGTACACATGGAAGGACTAGGTGCTGGAATTGCCACAGATGGCACTGCTATCCTCTCCTCCTCTTACTCCCTTTTTCTCCATCCGAACTGGACCGCAGAGTCATCCTCAACAACGAACCTTCGTGGTCTTCCACCCCCTGTACCCCACCGACACTCCTCTCTTAGTCGATTTGGGAGCAAATCATTGAGTTCTCGACACCGTCGTTGATCGCTCCCTCCCTCCTTCCCGTCCCACCAACCAATAACTCTGTATTCACTAGTACATATCTGCTGCCGCTCTCGAAAGACGTAATTAAGGTGTCTTCGGTATTGTTTTTCAGAGACCCATTCTTTCCTTTCTTCTGGGTACAGGAGTTACGTTCAATTATCGTAGCAGGCTGTAGGATGCAGGAGTCCTTCTCACGGGGAAAAGGGATGACAAGAGGGATTCGATTTTCGTCTGATGGTTTAAATCCCAGCCAAAACTGGTGAAGCTCTTTCTGCCGACTCTACTTCCCACTTTAACTGAGTAGTGCTTGGTATCTTACCACATGGGCTATGCTCTTGGAATCTCAGTCTAGATTTTTAAATTTTCCGTTTTGGACTCATTTTTCCAAGTGACTCGCATAACTAACGCCCCCCCCGCAAGTGCGCAGCAGTTCAAAATGCAAATTAATGCAAAACGCCTGCTTGTTGCACCTTTTCCCTGCCACTTATTTCCCCCAACGGATGCCTCATTCTCACGCGACTGCTGTTTTGCTTTCCTCACCACGCATCCGTTTCAATTTGGTCACGCTTACGTGGTTGAAATGTCACAGGCGTAGGCAGTGCGTTGACGCGGCCTAGCCCTGATAGACGGTCGCACTTACTCCTTATACGTATCTGGCCTCCGACTAACCACCAGTTTTCGCAAAGTCCCCTTTTGGTGCTGTTTTCGTTTGAGAAGGAAAGCGCTTCTCAGCGTCTACCCTACGCAATCCATCTCACCGGCCATTGGCGCGATCCGGACGCATGTGTTACGCCGCGCACCCCATCAGTAATAATGCCTAGCTACCTATGCTTCTGCCGCCTCATTCTCTGTTCAATACTACGAGCTAACTTTCTACCTTAATAAAGCGCTAACACCGGCGGTTTGCAGCCAGCTCTTCAACGTGGTCGATAGATCCCGCCGTCTCGCATTTCATTCCTTATCCGAAGAAAGCGGAGCATTCTCATCTAGGGAGGCTTGGTTTTTTTCGTGAGTTTTAGGTTCCTGGTGCCCAGCATTCGTGAACTTGAGGACCAGAGAGTGCAATTTCGGTTGCCGTTTCGCAGTTATTTAGTGCAATCAAAGTATCGCTTTCTTGGGGAGCTGGTACTGCTGCCCTCTTCAGTGTTGAAAAGGACCACCGTTCGGATACGTCTACCTGTCCAATCGTCGTGGCCTCCTTCGAGGCGTGGATATTCTGCAGGGGGCTTACTTGGTGTTTGCGGAAATCCCCATCGTCAGTTTTAGGTATCGAAAAATGCAAATGTGATTGGACTACTAACTGGCGTACATTACTTTTGACCTTTTTAAAGGGCTCAAAACCCCTCATTACGACCTTGTGATCGCAATGAATATTCGACTTAACGTCGAAGTGCCTATGGCTAATGGGACTTTTTAAAGTCCTGCAGAATACTGGATTCCAAATTCTAACTCTCAAAAATTACCACAATTTCATTTAAAGTGGTTTTTTGAAATATCTTTTTGTGAATATCTTATTCTTTTCAATGATCGGCATCCGAAATGCTTCTATATACAACCTTAAGTACGTCTTCTTTTTAAGCAGGGAGTTTAAAGCTTTGAAGTTGGCCTTTTTATACCGTCGTACGGCCTCACAATTACTCGGTGTGCACATAGCTCCGATACCTGTTCCTCTGAGGGCGATCCGCCAACTCGTAGATCATTGCAGGAAAGTCTGGTGTATTTCATGAGGCTAATCCAGAAACCCGTAACTGTTTAATTTCACCTATTTTCAGGTGCACACTTTACTGACTCTTAATGTATAAATCGTGAAAAGCTGAATGTATTACATGAGTTCAAGTGCATTGTGTATAGAAGATAAGGGTTCTTTCCAAGCTCGAAATTTTCACCAGGCATTGTATTTCATCATGACTATTACATGCCAATGTTTTATTGCAGATTTTTGCAAATCAGTGTACTTTTTATTGTTCCCGTACACCCACGGAAAAAAGTGCTTCCTTATTTCTTATTTGTTTTTTTTTTTACGCCTTTATTTACAGGTTTTTAAAATTCTAAACGAGTGACCAGCATACCCTTTTATTGTTGGTATAATAGAGAAGCGCGCAGTGGGAGGGGAGGGGGGTGGCGGGCAACAAAGCATGCGGGTAGCTCAATACAGGACTGTTTTGGTCTTCTTCTCCCTTCATTCAGTCAACGATAACACTGACCGCCACCAGGTTTATGGTAGGGATGAATAAGGTCGCCAACTGACGGGATAACTCGGACCGCGTGGTCAGCCCAATGTGTGTTTTGTGTGGAGTGGCTGACTAGCGGACTGAGAGTCAGGTTGCAATGGCTCCTTCTTAATGTGGCCTTTATGGCACTCCCACTCCGTGGGATCCGAGCCAGGTGTGGTGGCACGCCCAGGGCGGCTCCGGCCGCGCCAGCCACCTGCGCCCTCTCCCATCTCCGGTCTTCTTGACTCTGTCTTGACACCGGGCTCAGGTGGGGGAGGAGGAGAGAGTGCGGTAGCTGCAGCGCAAGGCTACTATCACTTAAAACTAATTCACGCGCAAGTCACCGTCCCTGCTCCACCCTTCCATGGAGCATACGGTGGACATCGTCGAAATCGACGGTCGAACTGCCGGTAGGGATGAATGAAGACAGAATAACCCCGAAACTATTCTGTATCAATCAATCCCGGCGTACGACTTAGGTATTTGCCTGACATGCCTAAAGCCGCATTCTTGTCGAATTCACAAACAAGTGAAATAAGTTTTCCATTCATTTCACTTTCATCTCTTTTGTCATAATTGTACCGACTGACTTATTCCGACTCCGCTAACTCAGTGCTTGTTTACACCGTCCCACTGCTTCACTACTTACTCGTGCTTTAATCAACTTCCGCTACAGGAGTACATCGAACTAAGTTATCGGTCCTGAGTCACGTTGTTTCTTAAGGAGACAAATCGCAAATGACTGTCGGCGCCAGTATTTACATAGTGGGAGTCTAGTGGTGAGAGTAACATTTTCGTGGAATTTGTCTCCGTTGCATATGTACCTGACGGTAAATTTCGTTCCACTACACAGACCCTGAGTGTGTTTATTTGCTGTTAGCGCTTTGATTTCTATAGGGTCTCCTCAAAAACACATGGGTGTCTGCTTTAGCTGTTTAAGTAGTCTTGATAATTGTTATTGAGTTCGGGGCATTCATTGCAAGGCGGATCCATTAGTCTGTCTTAGTGCCCCAACTACTGAAAATGTTTATCGAAGATTACCCGACACTACGTAAGATTCTCATACCGTAGGTTGTGTAATGACTTCTTTGGGCTCGGATTCGAACGTGTATCTCATGGTAAATGTATTTCCTCATGATCTATAAATCAGTCAAACAATAGGCATTTTATAGTTCTGTGGTGGACTGTTGCAAATACGAAATTCACGCGTACTCATTTACCATCCTGATAGCACAGGCTCTAGCAAAAAATCCAGACACAACTGTTTCGCCGATCTTACTGATTAGAAGTCCTGCGGCAACAACAGACTGATTCCTTAAAACAGAGCTTTGTTAACTAGAAGATTCCTTGGTATGTTGCATTGCAGGCTATTATACTGCTTCCCTTATTGGCTGTGCCCAGGCGCTTAGCTAGAAAAGGAGCTTGTAAGGGCAATGGCATCATCCGGCGAATGGAATTATGACGCTTCAATGAAAGTCAGAACGGTTTGGCTTTAATTAATGGCATAATCATGAGGGAACTTAGTGTTGAAATGAAGCTGTATTAATTTCACTCCCTCTCTCCCCTATTCCAAGTACCAGTGGTCAGTTTGAGGCGGGTGTATGGAAGTACGTAAGGACTCACCTGAGCTCAGATGAACCCGAGTAATTGATTTCATAAAGCGACACGCCGCCGTTTTAGTCTGGCCCAGGAGTTGCGCAGCCCGCTTCGAGACTTGTCGATGGAAAAGTAACCTTCCACTCTATTGTATCTGGTTCAACAGTGATCACACCTGATTGAACCCGCCTCGATAATACGTCAACTTTCGCCTGTACATGAATGACGATGTGATCTTGATTCATGCTCTACATAGACCCGTCGCGACATCTCCATTGCCACGAAGATTTGCCTGTTTGGAGCATCCGTCCGGTCAGCCCTTCTCTGTGGTTGTAAATTTTAGTGTGCGCGTAGAAAATGACCGGAAAGTGGAGGCCTTTGACTACCACTGTTTGAGGAATACTCATCGAGTAAAGTGCACGGAATTCGTCTCAAATTTGATAGTCCTAGTTTGATGCGCCACAATCACTAGGATATCTCAGGCCATCCAAGGAAGGCGACTAAATTGATTTGGCCACTTTCTTTGCCGTGCGCCTCACAAGTCCAGTGTTGCTGTCTCGATCCGGCTCATTTACCCAATTTGAGGCGTTGAAGAGCGGGCTAACTCAAAACCTGGATTGACACAATTTTTCAAGACATGGAAGTGACTGATGAACCCTCTTAATTCAGTCTCCATCGCTGGCGGGGGTTATGGGCCGAGCTGTCCCGATCCGCTATCGCGGATCGTCACTTGTCTAGAAATGCAGTCGGTGACATCATGAAGACCCGCTAGATCGGTTATGATCGCAGCCGAACCGTGTACATGTAAATACGCCCGCCGAACTTAGGGGGTCGCAAAACCACCTTGCGCAAATGTTTCGATAGTGTTTTTGGCTGACGTCACCTTTGTTATCTTCAGTTAGGCAGTAGAAGATGAACTCTGTCAGTGCACGATGAAGGATGCTATCTTGGCAGTCTATGCGATAGTAAAGTCCAATTGTCCCCGTGTATTCGCGGATTTTTTTATAAAGGATATCTAAAATATTCGCTTATTATTTCCGTTTATTTTCGTGAATAAATACTTCAGGACAAAAACAATATTTGCCCATTTTCAAATAGTAATATTTATATAAATACCGAAAAGCATTACAGACAAAGACAGTGGAGAGTGCGATGGCCATCTGTGGCATATTAACCGTCATCACGCAGCCATACCCGCCCCCG
This sequence comes from Schistocephalus solidus, assembly GCA_017591395.1. Classification (NCBI taxonomy): domain Eukaryota; kingdom Metazoa; phylum Platyhelminthes; class Cestoda; order Diphyllobothriidea; family Diphyllobothriidae; genus Schistocephalus; species Schistocephalus solidus. Next base: position 180,620 of record WEDG01000438.1, on the reverse strand, counting down.
GGTTTCGGCAACCTCTTAGGCTCGAAGCCGTGACCTGTTGGTGAGACGTCCAACGCGATCGGGGGGCAGCCTTCTCTAAGATTATTAAAATAAACAACAAAACAGCCATAAAAAGAGTACACAAGGGTAACGTGACTGTTTTGCCTTGCTCAGAGTAACAATTGTAGATGATTTCGCGCGAAGCTGTAAGTCATACTGTTGTTATATTACTAAGATAATATGAGAGTCTTCAAGGATGATATTTTAAGGTATAATTGGTGTTTCAAAATTAAAATTGGTACTTTAGAGGGCTCCTAAGTATTCAGGGCAAGCTGTGGTCCCAAACCACCGTGAATGCCTAGGGTCGACTGTACCATTTTCTAGCATTCCAGAATTTCCCAATCAACGACAAGCTATTGGGATCTGATTTCGTCTCAACAACTCGACGGTGTCTGTTCCGCGACAAAAACTATCGTGCGTGCGCTATTTGCGTAATTATTTTTTTCGAGCTGTGACTACAGCACAGTGCTTTGCAGTGTGTTTTTTCTGTATTATTGGTGCAAAAAGGGACTCGATGCGCTTGTTTTTCTACTATGAGTTTCCGTTATCCGTCATTGCTCTTTGGTCGTTTTGGCGGGCTTTTTGTCAGTATTCTACTTTCTCACTTCCCACTGCAGTCGTTTAGGAGATATCTCTTTTCCCAACGGGAAGTGAATTGCACCGAAGCAGAAAATCTCGCTGCTGTCTTTTTCCCCTGTCCACCCTGGAGACTGCACTCCACAGGTTATGCTGGGATGGGTATGCTCTTTTTTCAATATCTGGCATTTAGTTCGGATTGGCTGAATACTTGTTGGGATGCGAAAATTGGCCAATAAGACGGGGCAACAGTTGTCATTCACCAGCCATTTAGTAGAGCCAAAATACAACTGGAAGATTACATGCGCCGAGGACTTGACTTTTAAACTTCCATCCTCTCGATGCGAACACCTGGCTCAACGGCTGCAATAACTACTGGCGTATACTCTACTTTGGGTTTCAGAACGAATGATTTACTCTCATAGAGAAGAAATGGATTAAAATTACTGGGAACCCAAGCAGCCCCGGTCAGCCGATCAGGGTTGATAAGCCGAGTCGATTTACGCCATCTTTTCCTAGCTTCTCCCAACTGACGGATTGATTCACAAAAAACCTTATTGACCTGATTTGCCAGGGATCGAATACGTAAACTGTCCTCACAGGATTTGAAAGTTACTACTTCTACTGCGGAAGGAGAGTACAGTGGGAAGAAGGTAGATGACTGACACACGAGTTTAATGATGCCTAAGAAAATTGGCACAATATGGCCCACTCTCGTTTCACGCCTGTTGTGATTCACTGGCCAAACAAGGTCCAGTGGACGGATGATGATCAGTTAGCGTGCACTAGCTGACCCAGCATAAAACCGCTATCTACGCATACGGCGGCACGGCTAGTGTGTGTTCGAAACCAAACCCACTTTAACGCAAATTCACTCACCTTGAAAGGATGAACCGACTACCGAAGTTATCTTTTGTCAGACAGTGTAGCTCCTTACCGCGGTCTGACCGTCCTGCTCATCAAGACCTCGTGGAGCGACGGGTAATAGCCCGTTGTGAGACATGATCAGGGCCGAAGGTCCACCCTGTGCGGCTGTGGTGGGTGCGATTTTCAGTCCATGAAATAGACCGCGCCTCAAAGCACGCTCTCTTGCGTCATACCTGGCAGGTAAAGGGTACATGCTAAATTCCCTCCCTTCCTTCCCCACCCCCCTCTCTCTCTCGGTCTATTATGCTAGTCGATATGAATATTCGAAGTCGTTAATGGGACAACTGACTGGTATTTTGCATGTGCAAGACTGTTAGCATGGAATATTAAGTACATATATGTATGTGTGTGTGTTTGTGTGTTGCATTCTCCAGCCTCCAGAAAACTCGTTAGTGCGATTCTAACCAGATGTGTGCACTGTAAATAATGCTAAAAGCCAATCAGTTGAAATTTTCCACTACGGATATCAGTGCGCGAGGTATGCAGAGAACGTACTTATGGTCGGCGTCAGCTTGTTAGGATGTCAAGGAATCCAGGAACATAGTCTATGATTTTGCTGATGAAACCGACGTAGTTTTGACGATTTTTCGCATTCCTAAGCTTTCAGCAACAAAGCCTTTAAGGTTTTCCGGTGTGAGTAGTATGAAGTGAATAACTCCGCCCTCGAGAGTTTCTTACGGCCTGCTTCTTAGGCCACCAAGACGCCGCCTCGACAACCTCATGCCAGAGGATTCCTCTGACAGTCAACTCTGTCTCACCACTTGGTGAAAGGTCCTAATTATTCAACCGATCAGTTTCATGACAGCATCTGAGGTCATGTGTTGAATAAAATTTGGACCAAGTTACCCGCCCAGCCTACTGCAGCGTATGGAATCCACAAATTCTGATATAGTAAGCTGACTCCCCAAACACGATTTCCTAAACAATTAATGTACAATGCACCCAACCTACTTACAGATTTGCTAACTTATCTGACTTACTTAACTAAGTCATTTTCGTCATCACTTTACAGCAAAATCGTTTGGGAAATGAATTGTAGAAAATATGAGACAAGTGGGTTAAATAAGCGTTTTCGCAGCTTTGACCAAATTGTTAAATCTGGGCGGCGTCAGTGGGATTCGAACCCACGACAGCAAGTGCATGGCTTGGGTACAGCCAACGCTCTTACCATATGAGCTATGGGGCCCCAACTGGGAGCCGTGCGTTGAATCACGTTTGGATCACGTTATTTACCCAGCCTACCTTAATGTTTGGAATTCTGCCGAGCAAGTGTGTAACTGGGCGCAAATGTGATTCAACTCATGGCTCCCGGTTGGGACCTCGTAGCTCAGGCGGTTAGGGTTTTGGCTGTAAACAAGCCTTGCGCTTGCTGTCGTGGTTTCGAACGCCACCAAGGACAGCCAGGTTTTCTTAATTAGGTCGCAATAATTCTAAAAATCTGCCAAAATACCTATTAATTCACACAATCTTCGGGGGATGCGTGTCTTATTTGCGAGGCATACGGTCACGACAGCCAATCAGTTTCGCTAGACGGGTAAAAACGTATTCTAAAAACTATTGAGTCATGCGAAATACCATGAAATCTGATGGATTTTATAAGTTTCGCGAAATTAGCGCACACTGCGTCCACCAAAATTTTACATCAATAAAGAACCGATCGTTAGGAAATATATGGCTCTTTGTGGTTTAAAAACTAGAAATGTTAATTTTTTAGAATAGGTACGGATTACGAAAATGGGAAAAATTGACCTAGTTGAGTAAACTGAAGTTTTAAATGTATAGGAAACCTGTCCATAAAATAAAATAAGTGAATAAGGCAGAAAAAGCCGAATTATTTTTGAAAATAGTCTTTCAAAATTTTGCAAATACATATTCCTCTAGATTTAGCGCAACGTATAGTTTGGCCGTCATCAAGCAGCCTAACATGAAAGAGTATATTCCAATACCGTTTCAAAAGAATTGGCAGTTTTTCTTCCGTTTGTACATCGTCTTAGATGCGTTTGACCAAGGCAAGCAGATTTTTCAATTCGTTGTGCTGATAGGGACGTCACGGGAGTATAATATTTCATAAGCTTGCATGTTCACAGGTCGGTCGATGGCTAATAAATCTAAATAAAATCGTCAGGTTCAATCGTAAACGTACCACTTGGTGTATATAAACATAACTATTCTATTGTTAAATTTCTCTATAAATATTCCGGGTTTTCTATTTCGATGAGTTGCAGATAGTCTTTGAAAATGAGGTGAATTCTTTACGATTTTCAGTATCTTCAGTCGACTGCCCATAAATTTACATTCCGTTTGATGTGTTTGGTAAAACCTTCAAAAAAACATATTTCTTAAAAGAATTTACCGAAGCAGTGACTTTTTGGGCATTCATTCTAATGCAGACGGCCGTCTGGGTCATATTTGTATGCTCACACAAACATGAAAACTCGCTGCCATGAAAAATAAACGTCCAAAACAAAAGCTGGGAAAATATAATTCTATAATTAGTTAAAAAAATTCCTATAATGAGTTACCTTTTTAAAAAGTGCTTTAATAAGATGGTTCGCTGTCGAATTCCTGCGTAATTAACGTTTTTTCCTAGGGAAGTCAAGAAAAAACTGGGACCGTTTTTGACCAAATGTTCGACACCACTGGAAAGTAGGGATACAATTTCTATTGAAAATTAAGGAACTCTTTTCTCTTTCTATTGGAGCGTTTTTCGATATCTTTGCTTACTTCCCAGTCTAGTTCTAAGATTTCAAACACACAAGAGAGTCGCCGAATATCTACTCAGATTTTGCGATAAATTGTAAATTTTCTGCCCCTTTCGTTTCAAGTTTCCTTATTCATTTATGGTCAACTGCAGACTGAAATTGTTTTTTCAGGCTTCGCCTACGACTTGACTGCGAAAAGTCGCGGTGTATCATCGCGTCTCGTATATATGCGCGTTTTAGGTCCTATCAATCGGTGTGGTAAAAAAAAGTTCATTCACAAAAGTTTATTACAGCGTTTTTTGGTACAAAATGTCATACCTTTGCAAAACTTGATTTTTTAAACTAAATATGTCATCATTTTTCCAAAAACAACGTAAGCTCTCAAACTTGCATTCACCTGATTTGCGTGAAAACAAAACAAAATTTTCCGTTCTCCGAAGGGACATATTCCAAATTTTGCCAGCTTATATTAATGTTCATTCATAGAACTGCGCATAAAAGCAAAATGTTTTGACCTGTAGCTTGTTATAACGTAGGAAAACTCCTGGATAGCAAGAAACGTTAGATTTTGCCCCATTTAGCCCAGTTTTCCCATGAATGAACTGATCTGAAGTGTTCTCTTTATTTTTAAACAGCTTTTTGTTCATCAATTTAATACAACAAACAGAATTAACACCTTAAACTGCCTGCCCCGCTACTACCTCACATTCTGAAATCGATATTTCACGAGTTAGGCAATCTACTGTATTTGTCGATCTTTTCACATTTAAAATGTTAGAGATAGCAGAAATTGATGTGTTATGCTTACACTGGAACTGCAAAGGATGTAGATACTCTGTCAGTGCCCATAGTGATAAAGGTACGGCGGATGATATTTAAATTTAATCATAATACCTAAGATGATGATATTGACGGCTTAATGTTTAATAGTTGACGCACATGGTGAGCACTTACATCTCTAGCCGGCTACATTCACCAGTCTGGAACCGCTCCGAACTTCAACTAAACTCGTGAGAGCACTGCTTTACGGAGCCGAGACTTGAGCAGTCCATACCAGTGAAGCCAGGAAACTCAGTCACTTCCACCTGAGTTGCCTCCGGTGAATAATAAAGCTGAGGTGGCAAACCTGAGTTCCCCGACGCGGAACCCCTGGAACAAACCGGAATTCTCAGCGTTCACCCCATGTTGAGGCAAACCCAACTACGATGTGTGGCCACGTCTTGGGGATGGACGACGAGCGCCTACCCAAGAGGCCGTTCTACCTAGAGGCCGTAATACCTACTCGATAACATATAGGACAGGAACGACGTTACAAGGACGCTCAAAAAGTTTCGTTTAAAATCACCTCGGAGATGCGGGAGGACCTTGGTAGGATCGACCGACCCGGAGAAGACCATTGAAAACTGTCGCTGCACTCTACGATGGTACCCTGATCGCTGCTACCAAAACCAAAACGGCAGTTGGCAGGTCTCGAGTACCTCCAATCCACAACGCCGCCACCAAACCCCTTTCATAATGTCCACGATGCTAACGGATGTTCCGCGCATGTTTTGACCTCGTTGGAAATATTTGAGCTCAATGCACTACCAAAATAGCAAACTCTTTCCGTCTCTGCCTCAACTACTGCAAACCGTATGACGTCGACGACCACCACCAGCACTAGCGAGCAAACTTCTGATGCTCAGTCCTCCACCACTATCAGTGCCTTCAGCCCGGCTCCAGCAGTGACAATGACCACCACCATCACACCCACCAACTAGTGAGAACACTTCCAAAGCCCTATCACACACCACAATTTCCACCATCTTTGCTACAACCGTCCCCTCCACCAGTAATGTGAATACGATCCCAGCCTTTCCCTATTGCGATCGCATCACACATCAGTTTTGTCGGTCACTTGCAAATTTCTCACGCTAAGACAACCGAACCGTTACAGGGAGTGCCAATGTACGCCCGCTGTACCAGCCTCAATTGTCCACATTGCCCACGATCATTAAATCATCGCATGAGTCTACTCAGCCATATGCATCCCCTATGAAAACCTGCAGTAAAACATCACAATTTAAAAAATCACTACACCTTGCCTTGCCACCCCATACATCGCACACAGACCTGCTTTATAGCACCCACTACATGGAAAAAACGCACCTCTCATCCCACTTAAAAACATCTTATTTGATGCACCCTGGTGTCGGAACAAATCGTGTGTGCCACACGTAGACAAGCTTCTGCAGCTCTTTCAGCCAATGCGCCCAATTCCAGCGACAGTTAACTGACAGGCTCGAGCAGTCATCTGGTCACGGGAGAGGCAAGGGAGAGAGCGAGAGAGGGTATGTGTGTATGAGGAGGTCAAAAACGACGCTACAAGGACACTTTGAAGAAATCGCTGAAGCAACTGCATATCAACCCGACGTCCTGGGAGGACCTCGCCCAGGATAGACTGGCATGGAGAAGATCCGTGAAGACTGGTTCAGCAATCTACGAGGCCAACCGGATCGCTGCCGCCAAGACCAAAAGAGCGGCACGAAAGTCACCAGCGCCCCGGACCAACACCGCCAATGCCCAGGCCCTGCCAACATGCCCGCGCTGTCAACGCATCTTCCGTGCACGAATCGACCTGGTTGGACATCTTCGGACACAATGCACCAACAATCCGACAATTCCAATTTCTACGTTAAATTCTGCCAACCCTCCTTCAGATTCCCCCACCCTCACTCCTGGCATCAATTCCATTACTCCCACCATCATAGAGACCACATCCCAATACTCATCACCTGTTACCCCTCCCACCGCATTCGCCTTAACCACCACCATCAGTGATGGGGACTCTCTCCTAAATTGTCCTCAATGCGACCGCACATTCACCTCATGCATCGGCCTGGTTGGTCACTTGCGAATCCATCGTACAGAGACTGGTGAACCAGTGCCTGGAGCACCAACACACAGCAGAGATCGTCGCATCCACTGTCCTCGCGCATTCACTCATCGCATGGGCCTATTCGATCACATGCGCATCCATGACAGCGGAATTCACCGCAATGCCGACAACACCAATTCATTATGCACACCCTCCGCTCCTGCCATTCTTAGCGCCACTGCCATCCCCACTACCATGAATGACACCCCCCCCCAGCCTCTCCCGATTTCTCCTGCCCACTGCGCCGGTAACTTCAACTCACGCATTGGCCTAGTCGGTCACCTGCAAATCCATCGCGCCTGGGGCTCCGACATACAGTCATCGGGCCCGCCTCCACTGCCCTCACTGCTTCCGCACATTTACACATCGCATGGGCCTATTAGGACACATGCGCCTCCACGACAACCTGCGGTAAACCACCGGAGGCTTAGCCTCATCAGCGCACACCATCTACACTAATACATAGACAACACCCTCACAATCATCATAATATACCTGATAAAATCACGGTTTCCTCTAAACCGTTGCTTGGAAGGCTGCCAATCTGTCGCTTAAAACAGACCACGTCGTCGGCTCAGTGTATGTGCTGTGTCGATTGGCTGACTAGTGGACTGGAGTCAGACGGCGATGGCTCCTCCATATCTTCACAGTAAGTAAATCCTGGTGTGTGCGTTATGGGGGCCAGGTCGTGCTGTGGCGCGCGAAGACGGGTACGCCGACCCGTCAGCCCATGCGCACACCCACATCAGACAACTGACTGGTTCGGATGGTGGTCTGATTGTGGGGGTGGGGGAGAGAGTGAGGTCAACAACTCAGCACATTTTCCTCACTATAAACAATCTGAAGCGCTTGAAACTATCACGGTGCGCTTAAAGCCGTGGCTTGGAAGGTTGCCAACTGACGGGATAACTGGGAACGCGTGGTCAGCCCAATGTGTGTTTTGTGTAGAGTGGTTGACTGGCGAACTGAGAGTCAGGCTGCAATGGCTCCTTCTTAATGTGGCCTTTATGGCACTTCCACTCTGTGGGATCCGAGTCAGGTGTGGTGGTATACCCAGGGGTGGCTCCGGCCGCGTCGGCCACCTGCGCCCTCTCCCATCTCCGGTCTTCTTGACTCTGTCTGGACTCCGGGCTCAGGTGGGGGAGGAGGAGAGAGTGTGGTAGTTGCAGCGCAAGGCTACTATCACTTTAAACTAATTCACGCGCAAGTCACCGTCCCTGCACCACCTGGTGTGGTGAATACGGTGGACCTCGTTGAAATCGACGGTTCAAGTGTCATGTGTATGAGACCGACTCTGTGGACTCTATCCCCTCGGCACTTCCGCATATTCCCCTCTATAATAAATCCAGTGCGCTGGTATATATAAAGGTGCGCCTAACATCGTGCCTTGGGAAGCTGCTAACTGACGATACGACTCGGGCCTGGTAGTCGCACCATTGTGTGTGCATGTGGGATGAATGGCTAGTGAACTGGATGTCAGGTTCAATGACTCCTTAATTTGGCCTCTATGACACTGTGACATAAGTGTGATCCAAGCGCTCACCCGTCTTTTGTGAACTTCTTATCTGGTTTTCCGAGTGCGGATCGTGTGCAGCATGCGTAGACAGGCTCCTACACTTCTCGCATTCACTTTCGCCCAATCCCCACATCAGATGTCTTGTCAGCTTGAATGGCTGGGAGATGGAAGACAGTGGGGTTGACTCTGAGGACTCAGTCTCCACAACACAGCGCACATTTCTCATTAAACAATCGAACGTGCTTTTAAACGATCAGGGTGCTCTAAAAGCTCTCGCTTTAAAGGCCGCCAGCTGACGAGATACCTTGGTCCCCTCGGGATGGACAGCCACTCTACAATGGCTCCTTCTTAATGCGGCCTCAATGATACTCCTCCTCACTTGAGCTCCGAGTCGTCCCTTTGGTGTTTGTTTGAAAACATCTTCCATTGTGCACGAAACAAGCGTGTGCGGTACGCGTAGATGGACTGGTTAGCTTTGTCAACCACTGCGCCCGGTCCTGCCACCGATCTTTTTGAATCTATCCTGATACCGGGCTCAGATGGGTGAAGAAGGAGAGAATGCGGTAGATGTGGCATAAGTCCTTGCATTTCCATGCTGATGAGTACATGGCGGACATCATAGTTTGAACTTTCAGGTCAGTCTAGCGTAAAGGGGTCCTTGCGTCAACTTTTGCTGCGTAGAATCCAACCAATATTTTAATTGTCTCATAGTAAGATCAACTCGGATTTCCCTTACTTAGCACATTGAGCTTCCCTCTTGTGACTCATCTGTCCGCTGTCAAGTCTGATGGTCAGGGGTAACTATCTCAGAGGGCAATCGTCACGCTACCGACTGGCCCCATGTTCATTCACTTGCGTGTGCACGCCTTACTGTCTGTCACTCTTTCCAACTGAGAAGGTCCGTCTGCGTGCCCCGAAGGTTCATTGGATGGATTCTCCCACATCGGCTGCCGAGTCAGTTTTCAATTAACTGTTTATTCTAACCACAAAATCGGACCACCACGGTTGTCATCTTTCGTTTGCTCGCTTAGTATTTCTTTTTATTCCAATGGCTGAACAGAAGTTCGTTTTCCAAGGCGTTTACTTTTGCCGCCAGGATGCTTGTTTAATTCATGCGAAGTACTCCTCAGTTGATTCAATTGAATTTTTCTCACGTCTATGGCTCTGACCGAGACGTAGGCCTGGCCGCACTTGGCTGACGCAATACTTTGGCTTCGAAAATGTATTTTTGACGTCGTGAATCGAGCTTACCTCACGCTACCAGTCGAATTCTGCAGCTTGCCTCTTAGCCACGGGTTCAATTTAAGCAATATTTTCTCACACCCTGCGTGAAATTACGTCCACGAACGTATGGTACCAAGTCTCCATGTCCTCTTATCCTCCTTCAGGTTCAAGTGGTGCCTCTTCAACTGTAGCCCTTGGTTCGTCCACTCCGCGTTCGGCTCGCAGCAGCAGTAGGCAGACAGAGGGCAGCACCGGTGGTAGAGTTTCGGCTCGCCCCCTCTCTCAACATTCTATGACCGGCTTCTCACTTCACCACCACACAGGGGTCCCCACTGGCCTCCAGGGAGGGTCCAACCTCAGTGCTCGGCGTCGATCTCTATCCCGCGGAGCCGCGGGAGCGGTGGCCGCATCTGGCGAGCCAGGGGTGAGTGCGCCCTGGTACTGTTGCCGTGTTCTCTCTTTTGCCAACTGCCGCGCTACCTGCCATGCCTTATGACCTTATGGGACGTTTACCAAAATACGCAGCCTTTGAAGGAAACTTTGTCCTTTCAACTGCCCCTTTTATGGCATCTTTCTGGGGAACATTTCAGCACTTTGTTAAGGAATTTATGTGCAGTTAGGCTGTCCTGTAGGGGATACTTGTTACCGTGGGTTGTCTGGGGTGCACTGGCAGGGGGGAGAGAGGTTGTTACTTAGTCGGGCTGACAATTCGCATGGAGTGCCTTTTCGCACCCAGTTCTGGTGTCTGCTGCAAGTTGAACTTCTAGTTAATAGGATCGTTTGCCTATTATAGCTCATCGGCCTTCATCTTATTCATGATAAGGCAGTGATCGCTTTTCAACCACCCCCACCACCAGCGCACTTATGTAGAAAATAGGATTGCGTTGTCCACATTTGTTTTAAGTTTTTTTACATTTCCGTAGTCTCTCGAACAAGTCCTCTTTCATCCTCGTTATCACCTCCAGTCTCTGTGTTTAGTCGGTTTGCCATCAAAAGTATCTTATCGAATTTATTTTGAATAAATTCCTACGCCGTCGCCGGGCTATAAAACTTATCTATATTTCTCCGGGGAAACTTCAACATCCGCCCAGATTAATTTCTTAAATCCTTCCCCGTGGCTCTGTTGGGATCGCCCCTTGTCCCTTCTTTCGCCCGATGGTCCATTAAATATATCAAAAAGCCGCCAATAACAATTATTCAAATATTTATTACTTAGTTGCGCGTACCGTTTTCACTCCACTCTGTACGTGTGGTGGTCCCCATGCTCCTGACCCTCAAGGATCCTGAAGAACAAGGAACTATTGTGTAGTGCAGCTCTCATCTATGCCCTTTGACTGTGTTCCTCCCACCCCAATAACTCTGCAAACCAGCCAGTGTGCAGACGATACAGCCAGCAAAACATGTTTCCCCCAGAGAACTGGAGATATGAAGTCTTGCATGGTGGATGACTTGTCAAAGTTAGCTCTTCACTGCCTGTGCTGTGATTACTGCTGTTAACTTACAGTAGGTGGCCTAACTCATGAAACCTGATGGATTTCATGAGTTACGGCCCATTTCGCGAAATCAGCGCACTCTGCGTCCACCAAAATTTTACATCAATAAAGAACCGGTCGTTAGGAAATATATGGCTTTTTGTGGTTTACAAATTAACATTTCATTGTCTAGAAATGATAATTTTTTTAGAATAGTTACGGATTATGAAAATGTGAAAAATTGACCTAGTTAAGTAAACTGAAGTTTTTAATATATAGGAAGCCTGTCCATGGAATAAAGCAGAGGGAATAAAGCAGAAAAAGCCAAAGTACTTTTGAAAATAGTCTTTTTCAGAGTTTTGAACATACATATTCCTCTAGATGAAGCGCAACGTAAAGTGTGGCCGTCATCAAACAGCCTAACATGAAAGTGTATATCCCAACACTGTTTCACAAGAATTGCTAGTTTTTCTTCCGTTTGTACATTTTATTAGATGCGTTGACCAAGGCAAGCAGATTTTCAATTCGTTGTGCTGATAGGGACGTCACGGGAGTATAATATTTCATAAGCTTGCATGTTCACAGGTCGGTCGATGGCTAATAAATCTAAATAAAATCGTCAGGTTCAATCGTAAACGTACCACTTGGTGTATATCAACATAACTATTCTATTGTTAAATTTCTCTATAAATATTCCGGGTTTTCTATTTCGATGAGTTGCAGATAGTCTTTGAAAATGAGGTGAATTCTTTACGATTTTCAGTATCTTCAGTCGACTGCCCATAAATTTACATTCCGTTTGATGTGTTTGGTAAAACCTTCAAAAACATATTTCTTAAAAAGAATTTACCGAAGCAGTGACTTTTTGGGCATTCTTTCTAATGCAGACGGCCGTCTGGGTCATATTTGTATACTCACACAAACATGAAAAACTCGCTGCCATGAAAAAAATAAACGCCCAAAACAAAAGCTGGGAAAATATAATTCTATAATTAGTTAAAAAAATTCCTATAATGAGTTACCTTTTTAAAAAGTGCTTTAATAAGATGTTTCGCTGTCGAATTCCTGCGTTATTAACGTTTTTTCAAAGGAAAGTCAAGAATAAACTGGGACCGTTTGACCAAATGTTCGACACCACTGGAAAGTAGGGATACAATTTCTGTTGAAAATTAAGGAACTCTCTTTTCTCTTTCTATTGAAGCGTTTTTCGATATCTTTGCTTACTTCCCAGTCTAGTTCTAAGATTTCAAACACACAAGAAAGTGGCCGAATATATACTCAGATTTTGCGATAAATTGTGAATTTTCTGCCCCTTCCGTTTCAAGTTTCCTTATAGTCAACTGCAGACCGAAATTGTCTTTTCAGGCTTCGCGTACGCCGTGACCTCTAAAAGTCGTGGTGTGTCATCCCGTTTCGTATACATGCGCGTTTAAGGTCCTATCAATCGGTGTGGTATAACAAAGTTCATTCACAAAAGTTTATTTCAGCGTTTTTTGGTACAAAATGTCATACCTTTGCAAAACTCGATTTTTTAAACTTAATATGTAATCATTTTTCCAAAAAATGTAAGCTCTCAAACTTGCCTTCACCTGAGTTTCGTGAAAACAAAACACAATTTTCTGTTCTCCGAAGGGATATATTGCAAATTTTGCCAGCTTATCTTAATGTTCATTCATAGAACTGCGCATAAAAGCAAAATGTTTTGACCTGTAGCTTGTTATAACGTAGGAAAATTCCTGGATAGCAAGAAACGTCAGATTTTGCCCCATTTAGCCCCGTTTTCCCATGAATAAAGCTGATTTGAAGTGATCTCTTTATTATTAAACAGCTTTTTGTTCATCAATTTAATACAACAAACAGAATTAACACATTAAACTGCCTGCCCCGCTACTACCTCACATTCTGAAATAGATATTTCATGAGTTAGGCAATCTACTGTACCCTCGCTCAACCATAGCTTGAGGGGAGATAGAGCAGAGGGCGATTGACGGATTACACACACCAACTTCTCATACACAAGTTCATAATACAAAGAATTTTGCCACTGTCCTTGGCGGTATGGCGATTAGACACGGTTTCTCGTCCGTGCGATGAATGCTAAATCATTAGGCGTTCCTTTAGTGTCCGGAACTCGTAAAACGTTTCGTGATTTTGCCTCAAGGCCCAGAGTCTCTGAGTCTGTTAAAAGTGTTCCATATTTTTTTGGGGTTTCCAGGTATTGTGGTATCCTTGAAACAAATAGCCAGACTACAATTTTGGCGGATAGTATGTGTGACTAGACGTGTTACACTACTTCTGACGTAACATTGATAAAGGATCATACTAAGTCAAATTTATCTCTTCGATCGGTTGATTCTGTACTGAGAGTTAGATTGGCCATTCGGGGAGCGCACTGAGCGAACAGGCGAACACTGTTTCCATTGACAATGCCGGTGGGCCAGATGGCCGGGCAACGGTCACGCTAACATCCAACCTGGGGGATGAACTTTTAGCGAGTAACGACTCCCATGCTGACCAACAAGCGTGCCGCGGGGCAACCATCCTCGACGAAGGGAGGAGCCGTCAATTGGCATAGGTATGTGGTAGCATAGCGACTGCACCCTATGAATACTGCAACTCGCTGTGTATGACTTACCCGTATCTGATGGTGGACTCCAACATGAATCCGATAGGTAACACTAGTAAAGCTCTTGTTCCAGTGATCGCCTCTACTTCTGAAGTTTTCGCCTGTATGGGCAAATAAGTTTTCATTGATTAGGTGACTATAGACACCTTAGTACGAGCATTGCCCCATGGCTTTCTGTGTATCAGACATTCCATCCTCGGATGCGAGTGAACACACATATTTTTTAGTCGAAATCTTAGTTATCGTACCTGGCATACGTGTGAAGCCAAGCCCCTAGTAGTTTGTATACATCGAAACTCGTTTTTTTGACACTGAGTCCTATTTTCTTAGAACAGGTATTTACACCTGTCCTTCGGTTTTCGCCGAAGGATCGATGCGGCCCACTATTAACGTCGAAAGTATCACTATTACAGTTCTTTTTTGTTGTTTTTCACTCACCCGTTTTTTACTGTCTCCCCTCTCCTCCCCGAGCTACAAGACGTCGGCCTAAACATTGCCTTTTCGCTTGTATGCGTTTTTCAAGAATTTTATCTTCGTTTCCACTCAGATGGCCCTTGAAAATGCCAAACTCGCACGTCCCCTGTCGATCGCCTCAACTTCGACCGCCATGGTCAATGAGGGCTCAAGTGACCACCAGGTGGTCCCCAGCCTCGCTATTGCAGGGGAAGCTGGCCTGTCAAAATGTGCAGCGGCACCACCACCAGCACCACCTCTGACGACTGCCGGTCACCGCATAGTAGACGGCGCGGATCTTGATCAGACACTGGTCGGAGCAACTGATCAAGCCTACTCATCTGCCTCGTCACAACCCCGTGGGTTCCTCTCCATTCTACCTTCCGCTTTATGCGCTCTCAATTATCCTTCTTTATTCTTGAAGGAGATATTTCACCTAATAATTTCACTGGTGTTTAAACGTCCGTTGTGCGGATTGGAGACCTTATCTGAAGGCATGTTTTAAATTCTATTCGAAAGATAACCCACGTTAGGAGGAGCCGTATTAACAGATGAAGATTTAAGCAGATTCTTTAAATGTATGGACGCCTCTTAGTATGCCCAAGTCTGTTTCCCTTCTTTGTAGAAGTAGTCTTTGACCGTGGAAATAATTTTAAAACTGCCTATGCGAACTAAATATTCACTGTTTGATTTTTGTCCCACAATGTGGGCTATCACTTGAACCGGCTCTTTTGATCTCCCGGTCTTCCACTGAGAATATTCTTTACTACCTTTTTACTAACCGTCTTGCGGAACTTGAGCTTCTTTCGGTTTCGCTTTAGTGACCAAGTTTAAGACACAGATACATACTACTCAGAGGTAGAGTTCTATCTGAAAATATCGTTTTGCCTTGCGCACGATGTTCCATTACATAGTCGACCATTTTGTCTACAATATGCCTATTATCATGATTGTGTGTCGTTTTTTGGCGCTCATGTGGAATTTCGATTCCTCTTGTGTCTGGAAGGCCTCTTTCTTTCCACTTGGGGCCAGCAGGGTGCATTTTCATTATTTTTGGTGCATTCCATCTGATCCTAGTAAGTCCTCGTGAGCTACTAGCTCACTTTCGTTGCAGTTCACTTCTTTCCAACGTACGGCATCCGACCTATCTCGTTAAATTTAAACTAAATTATTAAAAATGTATTTTTGGTTAGAGAGGCTAGCTTACAGTCGGTGACCGAATTTATTAAACGTTAACCGAAATTTTGAAGTGCGCTTTTCATCAGAAAAGTTTACTTACGCGGTATATTTCTGCCACACCGGGATGCCCGCTTTTGAAGGCCTTTCTTTTCGGTCGCCCGGTAAAAATTAGTACGCTTGTTTTATATTTATTTTCGATGCCCTTATAAATTGAAATATATTTTAAAGAAACATATTTTTAAAATAGCTTTTCTTCTGCTCATTTGATATCTTAGTATCACTTCTTCAAATTGTATCCTCAAAGAAGGTATATATTTGGGTTAAAAAGTTTCCCAATTACTGAATACTTTCGGGTTTGATCTGCCGTTGTGTTCGCGTTTAGGGTTTAATGTCTGCAAGCAATATGCTTCACGTGTAGGGAGAAGAATTTAATAAGAAGAAACTCTTTAGTGCTCATAAAAGCTGGCAATGGATATGGACTATGTTGTAAACTTCGTGACCGAACTTGATAAACGGATGCATACAGTGCTGTTTGAATTGACACTGTCCGGTCTAAAAATCTCATGATTCCAAAAATTTTTCAAAAACCGAAAGATGATCTTTCTTCGAGTATAAAATTTCAAGAAGACGATGTGTAGCTATCCAATGAATACAAGAAAGTATCTTTTTCCTCACGTTCTCTATACAATATATTTCACTTTATAAGGGTATCAAAATCTCAATAGAATAAAAGCATGATAATCATATAGTAGTCATTCTCTAACGACAGGCAGCCAAAAAGACGTGCATGCGAAAGCCGCCATCCTGGTCTGTCTGAAATATCATGCGATCATGCTGCATGAGGATGGATATTACAATCTCACTTAGGTAATATTTTTTTAAATCGAAAACGCATTTTAGGATTTTGTTCACAGTTCTTGAGATCAGAGCCTGACCGTAGTCGAAATTGCCATGTGATTATTTTGAAACATATTTCAGTCACTCCAGGATGCCAGTTTTTGTGCGCGTTTTATTCGGGCCGTTTGCGAAAACTACACTCGTTTTAAAAAGGTCACCAAGTAGTATGCTCTATTGCCATTGATCTTCGATGCCTTCCTAAATGTTACTTTATTCTACAGAAAACGCTGATGGTTACATAATAATTTTGAAAATTCGTGTAGTTTGTTTCCTATTTTTTATACTTTTTAAATATTAACTTGAATTTGGCACAAGTTTTAAAACCTCTGCTAGTGTTCCTAGCAAATGCATACTGTATCTGATTTGGCGATGACTTTGGCACCATACCGACATGCTGTTGGGCTTAAGAGTTAGGAATTGCTACTCACATAGCAAGGATCCCTATTTTAAAAGTGTTCTCAAAATGAAAAATGGCTAACCTGCACTCATGGAGCATACACATCCCTCTACACCGCTATAAAAACTGCATCTACAGAAGAAAAGTAGGCGATCGCTGGAACATGATGTTTATTGACCTGAAGTTTTGAACCCTCTCTCGAAGCCATCGTCAGAGACAGTTCCACAAATAACTTGGTATTTCGATTGGAGCTCCAATCCCTCGCACGAACCCTCACACAAAAAAGCCCCTACATAAGCAGTCCACCTAAAGATGGGGACTTTGTGAAGGTGTAGCTCCTCGAGTATACCGTGCAGACTTTTTAATTGTTTTAGCCCTACTGCACAGCTGCTTCGTCATTACTGAGTACACAAACTACTATTTTTTATTAAAGATTTGTAATGTGCATGTGTATTTTAGTTTTTCCGTTAATTTATCATATTTAGCGCGCACGTATATTTTTGTAACTTAGAATTTCTCCGTATGTCTTATAATTTTAAATTGGCTATCAGTAAAATACGTACATGTTTTCTTTATTTTTTTCAATCGTACCTTCGTTAAATGACTTCTCGGGCGATATAAAGTTTACTCAGTTAACTTTCCTGACAATGCCGCCATTAATCTTACAGTCTCATTCATTAATTGCTTTTCCCTTCCTGTGAGCGCAAAATAAAACAGCAGTTAATTAATTTGTATAGGAGTAATATAAGTATACTATACTGTAAATATGCTAGTGGGACAAATACGTATTAGACGCTTCTATTAGCTATGTCTGCGCCAACCATTTCGTTTGTAAGTTTTAATGTACTAAACCAACTTTTACATTGATGTTTAAGTGTTTTGAGAGCATGGTTCGGGCATATATAGGGTATAACCTCTAGAAATAATCATTTCTGACTCGTACCAAGCACATTTGATTGCGCCTAATAAGTTCTGGCACCTAGCCTTGCAGCTTCGCAGTATCAAAAAACATCACGTGGCCTTAAAATCTCTTAATAAGAAACTTTTCAAAATCGAAAAAGAAACTTTCTTCAATATCACACTTGAAGAAGACGTGATTTATAAGCCACGTTTGAATTTATAAGTGTATCGAAAATAAGCGGGAAAGATATACTATTTAAGTAGTCACTTTTTCTAAGTGTAGTTTTTCCATGTCGTATAAAAGAAAGCTTAGTGAAAAGCAACTTTCCGACGTGCCTGGACTGTTTTGGGATTATGTTGCAGGATAATCCCACGTAAGTAACCCCTTCTATTCGAAAACACTTGAGAATTTCGCGTAATATTCTATGAAATAGGCCAGACACTGTACTTGCAATCCTTGCTCCTCTTGCTGTCTCATTTAGCGGATCACTTTTCTCGACTTGAAAGTTTATCGGAATTTACTGCTAATATATACTTGCAGAGCTCTTGGATCGTCGGTTGCCATCAAAAGATGATGATGATGATGATGACATTGACGTTCGCGCGTCTAATGTTGCCTCTACTGCTGCCTGTCTTCTCTCTCAGCTGTCTGGCCAACTGCAGCAGCTGAATACGACCGGACTCTGCAGTAGCAATCAAATTCCAGCGGAAACTCCAGTCGATCCCGAATTTGACCTTCCAGCGCCACCTTCACCCAAACAGCTTCATTACCTCTAGTCATTTCGCCTCCTGTCTCTGTGTTTTCTTTTTCTAGAATACTCTCCCCCCATCATTCACAAGTTTTTTTTAATTTACCACCGTTGAGCGTGCGTGTGTGTTTTTGGGTGTGCGTGAACGCTCGTGCGAAGATTTTTGAGCGTCTTCGCTTAAGAATTCAGGCCGAGTCATCTCTTCTTCCATTCTTATTTACATGTTTTCGCCTCTTTCGCACGCGAACTTTCGTCAGATCACTTGCATTTTTGTCCGAGTTTTCACATCTTCGGCCCAAATCGTAGAAAGGCATATGTTTTCAATTTTATGTCATCATTAATTAAGTTTTTAAATTTTTCCGATCCACTGATAGGGTCACTGCTATCCATCATTTGCCCCCTTTCCCACTTTATACCTGTATGACTCCCTGAAAATTGTTTCTTTTTTAACTAGATGCCCGGTTTCAGTTGGCGTATCGTGGGGTTTTTCTTTTGATAATACCTTAGCTGGACTTTTGCCTCATCCATTTGACTATTCAGACTCTTCCAACCACTTTTTTTAAGCATTTTTAAGTACATGCTTTTATCACCTTCATATTACCTATTTTACCTTGGAATATGACGTTGGTGCAAACTTAACATTCGGTTCCATGTGTTGTTTCTGGAATACTAAAGATATGCAGAGCGGGCCTAGATTCTGAGGCATAGGTAATTTGTTATTTTTATAGGAACTTAATATGGAAATAACACCGACAAGGTAATGGACGGTGGAATGGCCACTTCTGCTAGATGTGTCGTTAGCCAGCCAGCGATATGCCGATCGCAGAACCGAATGCTCAGGAACCCGAACTTTGAGCATTTGACTATTAGACATTACGTTTAACAATACCATGGCCTTAGGATAGTGTTGAATTTCATGTCCTACTGGATCATGGTTCAAATCTTATTTCACACACAACCTGCGGTTTGGGTATGACTGACGGCAGCTTTGTGGCGAAAAATTCGGTTTTTAGGATAATTTTTCCATGTGATCGACTGCGGGGACTGTGAACCAGGGTCACCAAACAAAGCGGAAACCTTGCTTGGTCCAAAAATCAGGGTGCATCAATAAACGCAACTTTCGCAGAACCGAAACGTTTTTAGAACTGTCTCTACTGTTACTGACCATAGGCACCGAGTACCTACAAACGCTTTTATGTAGTCCCCAGGGGTCCGATCAGATGGCAGATGAATTCAGTCGGATTGCATGTGAGACCGTGTTGAACACCGTCAGCAGTCTGAGGCTAATTATCGGATCCCTGTCGTACTGTGTGAGTTCCGTTGGCTGTTGCGTAGGCCGCTTTCTGCGCGCGCAACCAATTACCTCTCTGCCTTGGTGGAGCGCCAAAGTTCCCGAATGGAAGCTTATCCTATAGCGAGCGAGCTGTTCAGATTGACAGCTGTCGTGACGAAATGCAGGCATTCCTAAACATTAACCTGAGGACAGAAGTAACTAGATGCCTTAGACACAAGTAAACATGCAAGTCCCAGGAAATACTTGAAAAGAAGCAGACGCGATCGCTTTACCTTCGGATTACAGTTCAAACCCAGCATCAGATAGGGTAATTCGTACATAGGGAATGGCAATATTTGTAGGATGCAGTTGCTATGCTACTGCATACTTGGGGCAATTAATGGCTCCCCCCTTTCTCGAGGATATTTGTCTCCTGGTGCGCTAAGTATTTAAGGATCGGCATGCGGGTCGATGCTTGCAGAGATTTCATCACCCGTTGAATTTTTGCGTGATGAACAAACCTCTGGTGTCGTTCCTCGGATCTGTTGCAGTTGCGGGCAAAACAATCACGTCGGAAAAACTGGAAATCTGCTCGGGACGCCAATTACCGAAGATGCGGCAGCAGTACGGAGAAATGACGTCAATTCTCAAGTCGCGACTTACTCGGCGAGACCAGGCCACAAATTCAATTTCGATGAGACTGAAATTCTCGCCAGAGGTGACAATCGTTTGAACCGCGAGTTGCTTGAATCGTGGTTTTAGGGCCACCAATCTATCAGCAAGTGCAATGTCCTACCCAATCCATATTCTGTCCTGAGAGTTTGGCCATAGCAGGCAGCGCAGGGCACGCAGACAGACTTTGGTTCTAACGCCAGTGTCGGTGAGCCAGGCGGCCGGGCAATCATCACACCAAAATAAAAAATGGATGATGAACCTTCAGCCAATAACGAGCAAAATTTGACCATGTAGATGCGTAACATGAATGGAAATGTTTATCGTAGAATACCTGAACTGAGCCGATATGTCGCAATGTACGCCGAGTTGGGCCGCCAAATGTACTATATACCGAAAGGACTCCTTCCCTGTTTAAAAACATGGCCGGTATTCCTTAAGCCAGACAACAAATCATCTTTGGTAGCCAGGGGCCCAATTAACGGATACGCAATTGACTCATTTATTTCCGGTCACAAATCCACGGTTATCCACGTCAGCAAGGTTCCTTTGAATGAGTGTTTAATCTATAGTAAATTGGATCATTTGTCATATAGGGGTTCCAATTTCGGGCGCAATATCAGTACAATCCAACGAGATAGCTGTTTAATGAGCTCATTATATTGTTACTTACTATTCCTCTAACTCTACTTTGTTACTTTAATCTATAGTTTTTTACTGTATCCTTTCATCCTACCTGGTCGCCTTGATTAAGCTTATGCTCATGCGCAGCTTGTTTGTTCGATACCAATATCCGTATAATTTGTAAGCATCTGTACAGGGACAGCAGGCTGTCATAGCCTCCTAACGTTTTCGGAACTTCCCGTGCTTTCCCAATAAAAAAATAATAGGAGTATGACAGTGAGAAGAGAAAAACTAATTGGAATTGCTCCTATGCACTTGAGTCTAGAAACAGTCATTTCCTGAAGACGGGCAATTTTTTTTCTAACTGGCAAAATTAGGTCTTGACATCATCCCTGAAAAATGCGGCATTTTGTGTGGCATTTTTTCTATAAACGGCAAAAATATACTGAATACAACGTATCCTGGTTATTTAGATAAAGGCCAATTCTGCGCTTTAAATTGTGTTAGCATCTACTTGTTCTCTATTTCAGACGATGATTGTAGCCAAAATGCGTCATGGATCATTCTTATACCGCCGTTTTTAAGCTCCTTTATAAAAAGATTTGAAATATCAGATATTACATTGATAAGTCATGTGTGACCCGAAAAGGGACTTCATTCGATGACCTCTGGGGGCTTTAAAGAGAACAATCCTAGGGAATTGCGTATGCGAAATCCAAGTAGCAGTTCAGACGATGCTGCGATTGCTGGGATAAGTTTATTGGCTAGCTCGAGGTCACCGTCGGAAGACTTCGCAGACAAGGGTTAAGAGAGACACTAGGAGAGTAGCCCTGATAGGGCGCAGTTCCCATCCCACCACACGCTTACAATTATCATCACACGCGTTCATAGCTGGGGGTCATAACTGATGCGACGATTGCTTGATAGTCCACACCCCAGCCGTTACCGTCTGCGATTTCATCACTGCTTTTGATTCATGGCGTGATAATCACTTAACAATGTGTCACACGTGAGTTTAATCACACATGTGTCAGTTTACTCGCCCAGTCTACAACGACTTATGGAAACCATCAATGCTGATAAATTAAGCTGTCCAAGCAGGATTTCATTAGCAATCAATCTACAATCCATCCGATGACTACCAGACTCAGTTGGCCAAAACGGTGGCCTTAATGAAGCCTTCCCCTTGCAGGCATGGGTTCGAATCCCACCGAGGCCACCAAGTTTTTCACAAATGGGTCAAATAAATGTGGCTTCCTGTCACTGGAACTTTTGGTCACCCGCATTCTCACCGTTTGGCAAAGTACTTAGCCCGGAGAAGGTCTGGGTACAGAATATACAGGTGGGAGGTCATTATGGCTCACATAGTTGTCACTTCTTGCAAGGATTTCGGCCTCGTCACATTTGAAGTACTTGCAGCGTCCTATCGAATTAAATTTATGTTAGAGCGATCAGATCTCATCCATTAGAACGTTCCTAGTCTAATTCCTGCCTATGGAGACCAAATAATGTTAACTTAGGCCAAAGATGAACTGACGATTCTCGAATTAAGACCGCATTGCTTTTACATTTTATCGCGTACAGCTAAAAGACAACCGTATAGTACCCTGAAACAAGACTTATTGTTTCGAATGAAATTTACTTAAAAATAGGAAATAATCTGCTGATGTTCGAAATTATTTTTATATCTCAACGTTTCTGCCGTTTTCCTCGTTGTGCATTATTTGTTTTCGATTAAATATCGAGTTTAGTCAATGATCTATGCAGTACGCCTGCACAGACGAGAAAATAGATCAAACGAAGTTGACAAATTTTAGAAATTTGGGAGCACATAATATGCCAAAAACGGGACGAAAATCAAAAATGAATTGCATGCGGTGGACGAGGGTGGAGGGAGAATGAAGAATGATCAGCAGAAGATGAAGAAGAAAATAAGTAGTATAGATGCTTGGGAGGGAAGTGAGGAGGTGGGTAGCGGCGCAGATATGCAAATCCTCACACCTTTAGCGAATCCTCTGCGTCCCGCTTGTTCGAAAAGTACTCCGGTTTGGCGTTGTTGATCGGGACCTCTCTATTTGCTGAAGTGCCATCTGTAGAGGCGGTTTTTCCGCCGGAAAATCCTTGATTACGCGCATCTGTCTTACCGTGGACGTAGGAGGCATTTCAATGACAAAGTGGACTATAAGGTCTCCCCGGGGGGTAGTCGCAGCTGTACCCGGTCGCACAGGCAGAGTTGGTAACCCCGCATTCGGCACGCGCACCGTCTGCCCTGAATTTGTTAGCGGTTTCAGCTTTATGATATGTTTCTCCTTCTGTAGCCCTAAAATCTGTGGGGAAAAGAGGGTGATGGCGGCATCGTTACATGGGGCGAGGGAAAATTCGGATTAGCCTCAGCGGTCTAAAGTCCTGATGGAGTTTCTAGTAGCACGCCCGCAGAAGCAGTACTCTGCAGCCTCTGACTTCAATATGACAGGAAGCACATTAAAAGCTGACCAAAATATTCCGCTTTCGTTACTAAACGCTCCCCACTCGCTAAGGGAACTCCCTCGTCTGGTTCTGCCTTGCAGCTTACACTCGAGCCTCGTGAGCAGCCGCACAGCGGCTATCACTGAATAGGCTGATGAACATTGCCGACGAAGACGAGGGAGACTGTCTCCCTTGTCTTTGGCGGCATTGTTCATATTCCACTTTCCCCAAAACTGGAAGGGTCAGGGCTATGCGGTTGCAATACTGAGTATTACGAAACCTTACCTCGATTTGAATAAATAAATTGTAACATACAGATCTTGGCTGTGAATATTCCTAGGCACCTCCATAAATAATACTCGAGAAGCCAACGACTTAAGCAGAGTGCGGGTTTGCCTCAATGTTCGCTTACTATACAAATCGCCGTTGGACGTTGCTCTACTGGCCGGCTATCTTCACTGCACTTTCTGACAATTAAAGCGATTTTAATTTCAGTATTTGGGAGGTTGAACGGTGTGAAATTATTTTGAAGAACATTTTTTTCTAAATTGTCTATACAACCGCGATTGCCGAGGCGAAGACCTGATCAGGTCCCACAGTTCCCTGTCTATATTCCATTTGGAGTGGATGATCTGGCCGAATACCAGCCGCGATCTTGAAGCTGAGGTAAAGATGTGGTTCAGACGTACGGCTGTGTTCGCGAGTGCGTGCGCACGTCCACCGTCTCCGATAGGGAGCAACGCCGTAATAAAACCCTCTCGATCACCTCAGCCGGCCAGTTACGGGCGCGAATTTAGAGGTGTGTCACTGCAGATGTCTTCAAGCTTACATATGCTCGCGCACACGAATATGCTCCATGTGCTTTACCAAGGAACACAGTTCAGTCAGACCAGCTTCCTTTGCTATCGAAGACAAACCCAAAACCCTGCATAGTATAAACCTTTCCTCCTCATCGTTTGCTAAATGGAACCAATACTGCTTGCAACCGTTAAAGTCCATCCACTTTCTTGGCCGCTTGGGAGCGAGCATTTTCATAAATTCCTATGAATAATATTGGTGTGCTGATAATTTGCTTAGGATGAATTATATGACCCCTAACAAGAACAGGAACCGCCCCAAATACAGGTGTCTTTGCGCAAAATTCCAGGGAATATACAGTTAGGCTTATGGTTAGAGTTAAGGTTACTGCTAAGGTAACTTAGTAACTTTTGGGATAGGGTTTAGATAATAGTTAGGGTTAAGGTTGGAACTACAGTTTAGGTTTAAGTTAGTGTTAGGAGAAAGACACGGTAGAATTTACCCTCCCTGTAATTATGCGCAGGGTCACCTTTATTACTCGGGCAGGACGTTTCTGGTCCCCCTGGCCCTGGGTGGCATAAAAGTAAGCCATCCCGATAATTTTACTCTCAAAATAACCTCCCAATGAAAATTTCTGCTAAGTAAGCATGCAGACCAGTGGTGTGCCCCTAAAGCACTCCAATTGGTTTAGGACATAAGATAGTAGGAATTCGTAACGTCAAGTGCCTACAGAGGTTCGGAGAGAGAACCATTCAAGATGGTACTTGCCTTCACCTCACCTCCCAGAAGAGCCAATCGGAGGCCAATGGTAACTTGTGTGTGCAGGTGGTTACCCTCGCGCAGAAAGAGTGGATGTGGCTGATCTTGCACAACGAAGACTACATCGGCTGGAATTTGTCCAGGCAACTGGTTACCCTCCTCAGTGAAACGAATTTTCGTGCCAATCTTAGTGCCCGCGGGAATGTCGAAGGACAGCAGACGTTCTTCCGTAGTCGAATGAGCTGGTCCCCGACCCGAAGTGGAGACGGGCCTCACTAGCTTCCGTCGTTGTATCTTCATCTTCTTGTGGCATCCCACCAGTAGATCTTCCAGGCTCACAAACACATGGTGTTCAATGTCACTTGCCTTCCGCCATGCCTTCCGGCCACGAGTATCATTCATACTGCTCGACCTTGTGAATATGAAGGTGGACTGGAAGCCTTGCTGACATAAGGTATACAACAGAATTTAATTGGTTGAAAGTTCATTTCACTTAAAGCGGACAGTTGTGTGCAATACATACAATCTTTTCTTGTCCATGTTGATAAACATTTGGAATATCTGGGCTGTCGAATATAGGACAGTAGGGCTGTGCTCCAGAAGCATCTCAGCCGACACATCTAGATAGCTTAAGATGTCTTTGCGATGATTTGGCAGCCAGTCCACGATGCCTCCTCCAACACGCCACTGTACCGCAGCTGGGGGCTGAATTTTAGCAGTGATCTGACAGCTATTTTTATTTCCAGCTTCTATATGCCTTACCCAGTATTCACAAACATGTCGGTTTTTTATAGCAATGAGGATATCGTGACGGTTCCAGAAATGCTTTCAAGGGCTTGAACAAACCATACAAGCAGCATTGATATAAATTACGATGACATCCTTTATCTTACTTCTTTTGCAACGATTTCGTTGTCCTTACTTGTGACAGCCCAGTTCTTGAAGCTCACAGCCCTCTAACCCTAAGACCTACCTCTCTCCAGTGGGCAGTTAGCTCCAAAACACGCCGGATTTGGCAGCGATAATTGGCACACTGACTGAATTTGTAGCCTCGGTCGATCGCGACTCTACATCCTGCAAGCCATACTAACTTGATTCTAGCATAGCGGTGCCATTAGTGTATTGAAGGTTAGTCAGTCGGCACCCAGCTACAAAGTCGGAATCGTTAACGTCGCATAAGTCTTTCTTGAAGTCAACTTATTATGGTAGGCGATAGGATCCAATCTTGAGGCACGTAAGATCAAATACCAAAGGGTTTGGGATGATTGTTGTGGGGGTTAGTGGTCAAAGCTAGGCAGAATTGTCCACGCCTTAGACAAATGTTTGCCTGCTTCTAGTCAATTACTTTATACTTCTCATCAGGAACAAAGGCAATAGCCAGAAAATGACACTAGGCTAACTATGCTGATCTCGTTACTACACTTACCCGCAACTACCCCTTTTGCTTGCTACAATGATAACATAACGGCCTCGGTTCCAGCATGTGTTAGCAGAAAAGGGATAAGTTTATCAAGTAGGCGAGTAAGCCTTATTATTATGGTTGGCATTTCGATCAATTCCATTCCGTTTTTCAATTTTCTCAAAAAATAATCGGTAACATGGAGTAGTTGAGTTTTTTGAAGGTTAATGTGCGTCGACTGAACGTTGATATGAATAATTGCACTGACTTCTACCAGCCGTTGACCACTGGCAGTCAACAGTAATTTATAAACTGAAGTATCCATCAGAAAGCACACAGGGAACGCTGGGGGACCCACTGATGAGCCGGACCCCTTGCAGCTGTGTCAAGCAGCGGCAAAATACCGGCAAACGCTTGTCTGGGCTTTAGCTAGTACCTGTGTTGCCAATATGGTTCAACCTGCTAACCCTGAATAATCCCATTCTCTCCACCCGCTGGCTTGCTACTTGTGACAACGAACAGTGTATCCTAGGACACATGCCACCTATATTATAAAGATAAAACGTTAAAGTTTAAACGGTCCAGATGAAGACAGCTGTTTCACGGTCGTTAGTGATCGTCAGTAAGCCCAAGACTTCTTATGATTCCAACCACAGCAGTGAGGGTGACATGTCTACTTGACATGTTGAGGTACCTCACTTCATCTTGTATATAAGAGGCCTATTGCGTACTGACGATCGGTAAGTATTGTGAAAGAACTACTTGCTTGTTGGCAACTTAATTAGCTATGTATTAGAATGGAAAAGTGGTTTATTATACGCCTTTTACCTGGGCAGAGCCGGGTTGCACACACTATAAAATTAAGCAGTAAGCAAATTGGGCAATTTTAAAGATTTTTGCTGATTACTGCATTCGACAGCGAAAGTTAAGAAAGAATTAAACTGCCACAGAAAGTGTACCTGGCGTTGGTTTCCTAACTTACCAAGGGAGCTGAAGAGCCATACCTTATCCGAATATAGGAGGCAGTTGCCCAAATTTTTATCCGCTATAGCTAGGCGTACTGACCTTAAAATAAGATTGGTCCTCCGGCATCAGTTGCAACCTCAGCTTACAAGGCTAATCTGAACTACTTAATTTAGAGTTAATGCGCTATGTCATGTAATCTCTTAGATTTAACAAGCACGGGCCTCTTACGTGAAATCAGTACATGCTGCATCTCCCAACGTTATAAAGCAGTGAATAAACGATAATGCTTAAAAGGAAGGCATTGATTGCTTTGTTAATTCATATTTACCAACATTTAAATATTTACTTTTCGATAAAAACCTAAATTTAAGAAAATGATTATGTTACAAATCAACCAAATAAGGCTATATAAAGGTAAAAATGCACAGCATCAGTTCTTGGTAAACTGTCCGTTTGCATTTTTGACAGCATAAAGTTTTTTAGACATGGAGGTAGCCAGGTCGTCTGGCTTAGGGTTCGTCCACTTCTAATATAATTTAAGGAGTTTTCTGATGAGCGGAGTGCCTTTCACTGAATTAACCCATGGAGTTTGACTGACCCGAAGCTTCTTAAGGGAGGACGGAGAAATAAGCGGTGATACTAGCCATTCTAGACGAGAAGGGGATATTCGTCCGGGATCGTGGATTGGGTCAAAAATCCCTGTGATTATGCAACCTTCCGCTAGCGGTGGCGCCAGAAGCAAGATTAGAGGAGGTATAGGCCGGTTTTTTTGGACAAAGAATCGGACAGCTGCGAAGACCCTCGATACGACAGTCAGCTTCATAAAACTTTCCGAAGACGTCAGAAGCAGTTTTTATGTTCAACTTCATGTTAGATTGGCTGACTTCCGCTTGTGGTGGAGCAAATATAATTCCCTACAGTCCATGATGCTCGAGTATTTGCAATGTGCGTTCACAATCTATTTACATGAAATTATGTGGCGTTTTAGATGGGCGTCTCGTTAAACAAGGAGTTGGCAAACCTGAATGTCATAGTCTAATTCTCATTCAGAGGACAACTGAATTAACTATCTACATTTCCCTGACTGACAGGGTCATCAGCCTGGTTGAAGATAATCTTAGCTAATGTTAGGTAGGTAATTAATACTTTGCAATGTCGCAGACATTAGGTTCAAGCTGATAAGGGGGAATAAATTACGTAAGCGCTGCCATGTGTGATTTTCCGGGGTTGACAAGCACTAGGAAGCTGTATAGAGCAGGCCAATATTGATGCAAAATGTGAGGCTGCCAATCATATGCAGTGCAATAAAAGCTACAATGAACTGAGAGGTCTCCACAAGTGGGTTTAAAGCTGGCTATAGGGCGGAAAGCAAGTATACTTGTGACAGAGACCAGTAAGCATTGATTGACTGACGCTGAAGCCAAACGCAAGATTCAACCCCCACCAAGGAGGCTGATGGGCCTCCAAGAGCGGACAACACTGCTGTCTCATAGCTGACAATGCAACGGTCCTGAACGACATTTTTTCTCGGTGTGCTCCAGGAGACGGTGTGCGTGCGGTATGATGACTTGTGCGTGAATTCGCTGCGCTGCACCTTTCGCACTCTCTCCTCCCTCACCCACCTGGGCCTGGGGGCAAGACGACTGGAGGTGAGCTCGGCCACAGTGACTGACAAAGCTCAACAACCCGTCAACACTTTCTACACACGATCTGATCCCTGCATAAAAGACCCGTTTTCACATAAATGAAGGGCAACCTCGGGTCCCATCTGAGTGAAAATTTCATAGACGTCAAATGAAGAAAAAGTCATTGAGCCTGACTCTCACTTCTTGAGCCGGACCCGCCCCCCATGTACACACAGCGCTCACCGCAAGAACCAGGGTATCGCGTCAATGAGCAGCCCTCAAAGCCACTACTCTTAGCTCGCATTGATAGATTCAAGCTCATTAATCATGCCAACGGCCATTTTTGGCTCATTGGCCGTCATCAGACAATCATACCCAATCCCATGTAGCACCCCATCCAAGGCTTGAATCGATGACCTATTGATTAGAAGTCCAACGATCTGGAATATTGACCGCATTTGTTGATGAATGCTTACCGATCGTCAACGGAAACCACTCGTCCTGTTCTGCCTTGGGGCTCACGCTAGAGCCCCACCAGCAGCCGCATAGACCCAAACCAGATTTCTATATTGAGGGGGTGCCTCAAAATTGCCCCTTCTCTCTATTCCCTCCCCTGTGCACCGGCCCACTATCTGAGAATAGCAGCCATCTGCTGCTGAGATTGGACTTGGGCCACACATGACCTGATCCCCACAGCACGTACCAGCCTTTCACAAGGGGCAGCCCAGATCTTAAGCAAGTGAAAGTGCCATAAATGTCACAGTGAGGACTCAGGTGTCGCTCCTAAATGAGACCATACATGCATGTAGCTCAAGGTATGTGATAGCTCATGCCATGTCCGTTATTACACCTGCACCCATTTTCATTCGGTTAGACTTGGAGTTTTCCGAAGTGGATTATCAGAAAGGGAAGAGTGTGAGGCTGATCTGACACATTCATTCCTCAATGCAGAAGCTTTTAAATTATAAGGGCAAACTTTCTTAGCTTTAACGACTGCAAACTATCGGGTTAACTCGTTTCTACTTTTGGCCAAAGTTCACGCTAAACTTTCTCTCTGCTGAGGATAATACTATACCAATACGTAATTATGCGACCATCGAGCTCATTTTATTAAAATATTATTCGTTTGGATGTAGGGACGCTGTATGAACTGCCATAACTGCCTCTGACCAGGCATGAGACTTTCAGGACCAGCCTCAGGGTGATGAGGTCAGGTTAAATAGCTCAGACTGACCTGGCCCAGGAAAAAATACCTGGCAAGGTCAGAGACAACCGAAGAAATTTAAATGCTTTTTAGATAATTCATGCACAAGTCACTATTTTTCTCTGAAAACTGTACGTCTCTTTACATCACATGAGAAAAAACTAATGAATGAGAACAACGGCAAACATCACCAGAACAGGCAGACTTCCCAATGGTGTTCTTAAATTTTTTGAGCTTGGGAGTCTTTTAGAAGCTGAGTATGCACACAGTGGTATAATTCGGTTGCCTTCGGTCAACATCCCGACTCAAATTCCATTTTCTTGCAGAACTCTTGTCACTGCGTAACTATCACAGCTTGTCATTAAATCATTACTCATTTTAAAGACCGTTCTAATTACAAGCTCGTAAGCATTTGCAAGACTTCCGCTTATCAAGCGTATGATCAATCTGTGGTTCTCAAGGTTGGTTTGGGGAAAAGCAAAAACTGTAAATCAATTAACCGAAAGACAGTGAGCTTACACCGGAGGACATTCCAAAGAGATCGGAAGATGGATCAGCAACTCCGAAGAACATTCGAAAAGTGTTAAACGGATTGAAGTCTTTTGCAAACGGTTTGAAACTGGTCATTCTACTAGAAGTTCCTCCACGAAGACCTTCTATACCGAACTGATCATAAATTCTCCTTCTTTCGGAGTCAGAAAGTATCTAAATCATTGGAAGCGATTCAGTTTGGGCCCTCTTCTAGTGTGCTTTGTCATCAAGTATGGACCT
Organism: Schistocephalus solidus; assembly: GCA_017591395.1. Classification (NCBI taxonomy): domain Eukaryota; kingdom Metazoa; phylum Platyhelminthes; class Cestoda; order Diphyllobothriidea; family Diphyllobothriidae; genus Schistocephalus; species Schistocephalus solidus. Next base: position 149,489 of record WEDG01000438.1, on the reverse strand, counting down.
TAGTGGATAAAACACCGATTTAGACAAATAGGGGATCAGAAGAACAGTAATACAAAGGGTTTAAACATGGCTAACCCACTGTCAACATCCCCGTCGGCAAGACCAGTCAGATGTGCAATCACTACGCTAAAACCTTCGCTAACTTATGATACCAGATTGCAGACATTAAACCATGCACAAGTAATCTTCCTGATCATTTGCGATACTTTCCTTTAATCGTAGCGAGGATACGGTGGTTAAGAGTGCAGCGTATCAGCAAGTTTTGTGTGCGAATATTCTTAACTTCCCACAACATCCTAGGCAGCTCTTTGAAGGCAGTGTTTTCATATTTAGGGTTCTTAAATCAGCCTAGTCGGCTCAAAAGCAGCTGATTTTCAGCGGTGACTTCGCATAGTCAACCCACGCCATAATGCACGATAACCATGAGCTAGCGAAAGAAACAAGAATAATTATATTTGGTATGGGATGACAGCCTTTATGCAAAGCAAGCCGGCGCTCTAACACAATAAAACTGAAGAAAACTATTATTATTATTATTATTATTATTATTATCGGAATAGGGATGCTGTGGTACATTCGGCCAGTTGCAATTTTATCAAGCATTCAACATAAAAACAGTCGAGCCATGCAACACCATAGTCCCTTCTAGGAAGCACACCCAGGGCTATAACACATCGAAAACCGATAAAATATGGGTACTTAGTCTTCTCAATAATCATCCCATCCTAAACCCGATCGCGCGGAGAATGCTGTACAGTCAGCCTCTAAATGACAAATCTTTTAGCTGTGAGAAAACTTTGATCACAAAGTCCAATAAAAACCTAGTTCTGACGATTAAATCCGGCACGATTTCGAAATGTCAAGTATGTAGGTTTGCTACTTCGATAATTATCAAGTCCCCCACTTTTCTATAAAATGCGGAACAGGCATGTGTTCCAATGACTAGAAGAAGCATGCAATCTCCGATTTACAATAATATGTGCCTTATCGTCCTGAGATAAAAGCTCAAATACTTCACTCTGCATCCCAGATCTGGATCGCGATCTCCCCAGACAGTTAACTGACGTCCGGAGGAAAAAATGACTTACCCTCATAACACCGTAGATATTTTTGCAAAACTATCAGACTTGATGACATTCACAGATCTAACTGATACTCACTTCGTATGCCTGTGAAATCTCTTTAAAGCGGGCCTCTGCTTTGGGATCATCGTTCTTATCGGGATGAAACTGCAAAGCCAGTTTCTTGTAGGCTTTCCTAATGTCCTCGATCGAGGCCCCGGGGGAGACTTCCAGCAAGGCATAAAGATTGGATCCCATCCCTTTACCACGTGTTTTGCCTTAGGCACTTTCCTATTTTGCCGGTCGCACAGATGTGCATCACCACCAATACGTTATCGATCGATAGCGCTTGAACCACGCGCGTGACGGTCCCGTGACATCAGCTAAACAACAGCACTTTCACGAGAACTCCGGCAACAATGAAATGAGGTCCCGAACCTGTGCTGTCAGCATGACAAGTAATTAAGTATTCCTGTAATATTGACCACATGTTGGCAGCCTGTGAATATTACGCTGTTATTTTGGAGTAACTGATGGAGTTCTGCTCAAATATTTATATGAAAATTCAGATTGAGCTTGATAAGGTTTGTTCCGACCCACTTTAAGTTCGCGGGCAATTAAACAGGGCAGCAGGCTTCGTACCGTCTACAAACGAGGCCCAAGATCGTTTCTGTTGTGAAAATCGATATTGGGTTGAGAGCTCATTGGTGGTGGCGATGTGACACGACAGTTAGACCGTCGATTTCGACGAGGTCCACCGTATGCTCCACACCAGGTGGTGCAGGGACGGTGACTTGCACGTGAATTAGTTTCAAGTGATAGTAGCCTTGCGCTGCAACTACCGCACTCTCTCCTCCTCCCCCACCTGAGCCCGGTGTCCAGACAGAGTCAAGAAGACCGGAGATGGGAGAGGGACGCAGGTGGCTGGCGCGGACGGAGCCGCCCCTGGGTGTACTTCCACACCTGACTCGGGTCCCACAGAGTGGAAGTGCCATAAAGGCCACATTGAGAAGGAGTCATTGCAGCCTGACTCTCAGTCCGCCAGTCAACCACTCTACACAAAACACTCATTGGGCTGACCACGCGGTCTGAGTTATCCAGTCAGTTGGCAACCTTCCAAGCCACGGCTTTAAGCGCAACGTGATAGTTTCAAGCGCTTCAGATTGTTTATAGTGAGGAAAATGTGCTGAGTTGTTGACCTCACTCTCTCCCCCACCCTCACAATCAGACCACCATCCGAACCAATCAGTTGTCTGATGTTGGAGTGGGCGCATTGGCTGACGGGTCGGCGTACCCGTCTTCGCACACCACACCACGACCTGGCGCCGATAACGCACACAACAGGATTTACTAACTGTGAAGATATGGAGGAGCCATCGCCGTCCGACTCCCAGTCCACTGGTCAGCCACTCAACACACACAGCGCATTCACTGGACCGACGGCGTAGTCTGGTGTAAGCGTCAGATTGGCAGCCTTCCAAGCAACGGTTTCCAGGAAACCGTGATTTTATCCGGTACATTATGATGATTCTGAGGGTGTTGTCTAGGTATTGGTGTAGATGGTGTGCACTGATTTGGCTTAGCCTCCGGTGGTTTACCGCAGGTTGTCGTGGAGGCGCATGTGTCCTAATAGGCCCATGCGGTGTGTAAATGTGCGGGAGCAGTGAGGGCAGTGGAGGCGGACGCAGCGACTTTATATCAGTGCCCCAGGCACTGGTTCACCAGCCTCCGTGCGATGGATTCTCAGGTGATCGACCAGGCCGATGCGTGAGTTGATGTTGCGGGCGCAGTGTCGGCAGTAGAAATCGGGAGAGGCTGGGGGGATGTCATTCATAGTAGTGGAGGTGGCAGTGGCGGTAGGAATGGCAGTAGTGTAGGGTGTGCATGGGGTGTCGGTGTTGTCGAAATTGCGGTGAATTCCACTGTCATGGATGCGCCTGTGATCGAATACGCCCATGCGATGAGTAACTGCGCGAGGACAGTGAGGAAAGTGGAGGCGACGATCTCTGCTGTGTGTTGGTGCTCCAGGCACTGGTTCACCAGTCTCTGTACGATGGATTCGCAAGTGACTGACCAGGCCGATGCATGAGGTGAAATTGCGGTCGCATTGAGGACAGTTAGGAGAGAGTCCCCATCGCTGATGGTGGTGGTGGTGGTAGTGAAGGCAAAAGCGGTGGTTATTGCGGTGGTGGGGGTAACAGGCGATGAGTAGAGGTATATGGTATCCATGATGGTGGGAGTAATGGAATTGATGCCAGGAGTGATAATGAAGGAATCTGAAGGAGGGTTGGCAGAATTTGACGTAGAAATGGGAATTGTCGGATTGTTGGTTCACTGCGTCCGAAGGTGTCCAACCAGACCGATTCGCGCGCGGAATATGCGTTGACAGCTCGAGCATGATGGCAGGGCTTGGGCATTGACGGTGTTGGTCCGGGGTGCTGGTGACTTTCGTGCCGCTCTTTTGGCCTTGGCTGCGGCGATCCGGTTGGCCTCATGGATTGCTGAACCAGTCTTCACGTATCTTCTCCATGCCGGTCTTTCCTGGGCGAGGTCCTCCCAGGTCGTCGGGTTGATTTGCAGATGCTTCAGCGATTTCTTCAAAGTGTCCTTGTAGCGTCGTTTTTGACCTCCATGTCTGCGAGCACCCGCAGCGACATCTCCGTAGAAAAGTCGTTTGGGTAGTCGCTCATCGTTCATTCTTACCAGGTGGCCGCTCCATCGCAGTTGCACTTGCCTCAACATGGCATGAATGCTGAGGATTTCGGTTCGCTCCAGGACTTCCGTGTCCAGGATCCTGTCTTGCCAGCACAGCTTCATTATTCTGCGGAGGCAGCTGAGATGAAAGTGATTCAGCTTCCTGGCTTGGTTCAAGTAGACAGTCGAGAACTCCGCTCCGTAAAGGAGTGACGTTAAGACGATGGCCTTGTACATCTTCAGTTTGGTGTTCAGGTGAATACCGTGGCGATTCAACACGGAGACCTGCAACCGGCCGAAGGCCTGACTAGCTTTGGAGATCCGTTGGTCAACCTCGTCATCGATTCTCGTGTTGCGTGACAGCGTGCTTCTTAGATAAGCGAAGGTTTCCACGTTTTGAGTGTAGCATCGTTGACATTGATTCGGGGAGCATTGTATTCCGCGCTGGGTGGCGGCTTATGCATGACAACCGTTTTGGCTGTACTGATTGATAATCCAAAATCGGCGCAGCGTGCGGCGAGGGGTCCATGCTCATTTGCATGTCCTCCTCCGTCACGGTGTTAAGGGCGCAGTCATCCACGAAGAGCAAGTCATGGACTGTAGTCGTAGACAGGCGCGTTGAAGCCTGCATACGCCGACTGTCGAGAAGGTGTCCGTCACTTATGTAGGTGATGCGGATCCCAGGTTGCTTATCACGGTAGGCGTCCATCAGCATAGCCGAGAACATGAGACTGAACAGGGTGGGAGCCAATACGCAGCCCTGCTTCACTCCGTTGGTCACTGCGAATGATTCGGATACCGCCCTGTTGTCAGTCACGCGCGCCGTCATCCCGTTATGAAGCTGACGCACCATGTGCGTGAACCGCTCAAGACAGCCGAATTTCTGCATGACTTTCCACAGTCCGTCTCGATTCACCGTGTCAAAGGCTTTCGTTAGATCCACGAAGGTAGTGTATAGGTGAGTTCGCATCTCCTGGCACTTCTCTTGTAGCTGGCGGGCAGCAAAGATCATGTCGGTTGTTCCGCGGTGTCGGCGGAAGCCACGTTGGCTTTCCGGGAGGAGGCCCTGCTCTAGGTGACCGTTCAGACGTTTGAGAAGGATACTGGCGAAGATCTTCCCGGCGATGTTGAGCAACGAGATGCCTCTGTGATTATCACAGTGTAACCGGTTCCCTTCCGTTGGTAGAGATGGATAATGGTCGCGTGTTTGAAATCCTGAGAAACTTGTCCTTGGCGCCACATCTCCTTGAAGAGTGTTGTGAGTTCTGCCATCAGCTGGGGCCCACCGTGCTTGCAGACTTCCGGTGGGATTGCGTCGGATCCCGGTGCTTTCCCGCTGGAAATCTGTTGCACGGCCCGGATGGTTTCTGTTAGGGAAGGCGGCAGATCCAGGTCATTGTTCATGTCCAATTGAGGGAGCCGGTCAATGGCAGCATCGGAGATGGCTGATGAGCAATTAAGGACACTTCTGAAGTGCTTGGCCCAGCGCTTCAAAATTCGCGATTTCTCTGTCAGCAGTGTTGTCCCATCAGAGCTGAGCACTGGTGCGGTTCCCTTGATACACGGGCCGTAGATGGCCTTGATGGCTTTGAAATAGTTTTTAATTTCATTTCGGTCCGCATACCCCTGGATTTCCTCAGCCTTTCGGATCATCCAGGCATCCTGCATCGCCCGCAGCCGTTGCTGTACAAAGCGCCGGTATCTGAAGAAGGCTGCTTTGGTGGCGTCAGTCCGAATGTCCATGTAGGTTTTGTGTAGTCCATTCTTCTCCACGAGTAAGTTACTGATGTCGGCGTCATTGTCGTCAAACCAGTCCTGGTGTTGATAGCGTGCGCGTCCGAGGACTTCGAGGGCGGTGGACTGGATGGCATTTCGCAGTTGACACCATCGTGTCTCCCCGGTAGCATTATCATCTGGAGCATGCAGGTCCTCCAGTTTCCCGGTTAGTTGGTTGCTGAAATCGAAACCGTGAGCAGGAAAATTTAACAAAAGAGTATTTAACTTACCTGGTGGCCGCTTTCCTTGGGGCCTTCGTCGGGGTTGCAGTTGGAGCCTCTTCTGGGAGATGACGAGGCGGTGATCTGTCCAACCATCGGCATCGCGGATCGCCTTGGTTACCAGCACGTCCTGTCGATCTCGTCTCCGGACGAGAACATAGTCCGGCAGATGCCAGCGCCACGACCGAGGGTGCATCCACGTTGCCTTCTCCCGCGTCGGAAGGCGGAAGATGGTGTTGGTCAGCAGGAGACGGTGTTCTGCACACGTGCGCAGAAGAAGGAGGCCGTTATCGTTACAGCTACCGAGACCGTGGGGACCCAGCACTCCATGCCAGGCAGCGTGGTCCGTCCCGACGCGGGATGTAAAGTCACCAAGGACAATTAACTTTTTCACCTTTGACACAGTCGCCAGCAGGGCGTGCAGGTCCTCGTAGAATTTGTCCTTCGCCGCATCAGAGCTCGTCATTGGGGGAGCGTAGGCGCTGATGATGGTGGCGAACTGGTCTACCCGAAGAGGCAGGTAGAGGCTCATCAGGTGATCATTGATACCCTGCGGCAGACAGGCAGACGTCCTACGATGTCGTTCCGGATGGCAAAGGCCACACCAGCGTCGCATCGCTCTGCCTTTGGTCGGCTGCTCCAGAAGAAGATATAGCCGGCACCCAACTTCTCCAGTTGACCCTGCTCAGAGAATCGGGTCTCGCTGAGATCAGCAGTGTCCACCTTGTACCGTGCCAGTTCTCGAGCGACTAGAGCTGTCCTCCGTTCCGGCCGGTTGCTCCTAGGATTGTCTAAAAGGGAACGAACATTCCAGGCGGCTAGTGTGAGTGGAGTCACCAGAGCAGCCTGGAGGGTATGGCGAGGAGGATTGGGACGGGGGGTATTGTTGTTTGTTTGAGCTTTACGACCGCGTATTTTGCAATCTGCGAGCCACGGCCGGCTGCAGAAGACGTGATAACCAGCATTTGTTTAGGGCACATTTTCTAGCCCCTTCCTCCGCGAGGAGGCAAGCAGTGCTGTCCCTAGATAGGGCTGCTCCGACATCCAAGACGGCTGCCGCACTCCACTATGGGTCACGGTTTTGTTTTAGTGGGAGAACGACCCGAGTTAGCCTGGGCCGCCTACGGGGTTGCTGTCGCCCCCACCGTAGGAGTTTTTGAGAGGGGGCAGGGGGGAAGTTAGGGAGTCAGACATACCGGGTGTGGAGGCACACACAACACCGGAGACCCTCACCTGGTTTAGCCCGCCGGTCGTAACGGTTGCCCGGTGTGTGGCCGCTGGGAAGAACCCAACTTTGAGGAGCCACAGGTGAGAGTTGGGTACCAGTTAGAGGCGGCCACAGGAGCAGTCACCACCTGTATAATACAAATGGAGCGACCAAATGCTATTTGTGTGGTGCTACCCCTAACTAGTACCCCTACACCCCCGATGGGACACAGATAGTCAATCTTTAGTACCCTGGACTGGCAGGTACCTTGGAGGATTTTCCATTGCGGCTGCTATAAGCCATGCGGAGTCTGACTCTGGCAGCCGAAAACGCTGGTCAATGCATAAAATTAATGATGGGAAATTAATTTATAACATTACCTTCTACCTTATCCGCACATGTAGAAGTTGCCCAAACAAGCCCTAAGAGGCTCTGAAAATTGCATCCACAAAAATCACTTGCGTAGTGTTTGAATACAGCTTTGATTGAAAGGTAATCATTAATTTGAATTGAAATAGGGATATGCTGAGCCATTTTCTTACGACGGTCCTTAATGCGTTTAATTCGATAGTCTGTCAAATTAGCACAACGATCATAGTATCTGCGTCCCAGACACGAGCTCGAAGGCAAAAATGGGAGAACCATAGCCCTTCATTCAAACTGACTGTTACAGCCTTATTCCCAATCAACAATTACTGTTCTCGACTGCGTTTAGTAGGTCATCGTTCTATTGTTTGAGGGGCAGTATTTCCAGTAAATGCGCAACGGCCACGTGGTTCGGATTCAAATCCTATGTCGTCCAGGCCAGGGTCTGGACATGATTAGGTGCTAGCAGCAAATAAACCAGCAAAGCGCATTCCACTTTCTCTCATTTTTGTCGGTTTTCCTTTAATGAAACTGAAATATTTAAAAAGGTTTGACAAAAAGACCGGAAGAGAAGAGGTTAACTTCTTTGATCAGGCAATCTTAGCACGTCCAGTAGACACTGATCACTCGGTCGAGGCTACAGTAAGACCTTCCCAAGTCAGTATTTTGTACCAGTCAACTGTTCCAGACTTCCAGCCGGCCACATAGTCCTGACGTCTTGAGGCTTTTGTAGAAGGAAATCCCTTCCACTTCTTCCTCTTTATCTTCTTCGTCTTCTTGCTCCTTCTTCTTCTTGGTCTGCCGATGGTTTCTCACAGATGGATTACCACGGGACGCCGCAATTCCAGAGGAAGGCAAATTAACGTGACATTTTGCGTGCGTACCCTAAGACAAATAAAGGTTATGCTTATCTCCGTGTTTTGCTGAATTAAAACTGGTCCCCAACACCCACCTCTTAGTTCTAACCTACCTAACTAGACCCGGAAAGCCAGACTCAAGCTGCTTTCCCAAAGGCGGCGATGCGTAATGCGTCAGATTGTTATTCCTTGGAAGAGATAATGTAGATTGCAGAGCAGTCTTCGGCAAAAGAATATTGAGAAAAATTTCTGAGATAGGACGCGTATATCTGTCATTAGAATAACCACATTTCCATCTTTTATCCATCTAGAAATGAATTGAAGACTTTTCGTGTTTATACGTGTCCATGCATACGGACCAACTCAGCCACTTATTGGGTATGGCGCAGAACGTATGGACAATTGACTGAATCACGCAAGACTGGTGCTCATCGGAAAGGGAACAGAGCTTGAAATTTGTGTTTTGTACTTAGGCTGCGAATCTAGACGCATCCGATACGACCGCACAGCAGTGGGGGCGTACTAGAAAAAAAACCAGGGAGACTTAAGTGGTCATTTTTGTTTCATATGAAATTATCAGTTAAGTGTACTCTAACTGTGGAACTATAGGACCTGCTATTTTTATCCCAATCAGTCAGTTGTAAATCATCCACGTCGGGTGCTCTAACAATTAACCCCCGCGCTTAAACCCTGTTTAATCCGATTGCAAATATTCATAGCCAGCAGGAGTAGTACTCACGAGCTCTAGGCAGTGTTAGACTGAAAGGTGCGTGCATTCTTGGGTCTGCGGAATCAAAAACCTCATAAACAAACTGCGTAAATTCGCATAGGTCAGAGGCGCTAACTTGGTTGCTAATGAGACCATCAACAGTTGTTTTGAGTAATAATTAAAGAGGGCACATTAGGCTCTGTCTGCGCTTCAGCCCTGTAAGCTAATCGAATTCGGCAAATAGGCCACAAGATCAATTCACGCGGCGAAAGGGCACACGGGCAAACTGCTCAAGTACGAAATGTGAAAGCTCAAATTACCGAAATTCCTCATTGATATAGCATTCCTTCAAACCATACCTTGGCAGCAAACTAAAACCTTACCATTCCACTTTACAAATCAGTTGAAGACACTTTTGGCGCGTTCCATTCTCTACCGGTTTTAACAATAAAATCCATTGTTTGCACGACTGATCCTTGAACCCCTAGTGTTAGTATGGCTTTGATAATTGCAATTGGTGGGGCCTCACCATGAAAAATGAAAAGAAACCAACGGGGCTGATTCGCAAACCTTTTTTCGCGAATTGAAAATACGCGTCTGTAAAAGGACAGTCTGGTTGAGGTTGAGTAGGACAGGTCGTTGAATGAGTGCCAGAGGGAAAGTGTAGTTCAAAAAGACACTCAAAGCATCATTAGTTTCAAAGTTGGATCGTTGAATATACAAGTGTTGTGGTACGACTATAACAGTGAAAATCACTGGCATCTGCGTGAGGGGGGGGGGGCATAAAGTCAGCTGCTTTACAGTTATTCAACTTTCTATGAAAGGGAGAATGCTAGTGCTCGATAAAGAGTGGTGGGAGTCTTCCAGCGACTGTTTTTGCAGTGTAGAAGCCCCACTGGAGCCCGCTGTCCACACTGACTCAGAAAAGATAGACGTTCAAAGTCGAGGGAGAGAAAATGAAGCATCGTGTAGAAAAATATTTGCCGAGGTTTGATAAAGCTGGGGTCGTATAAATAAGTATACATATATGTATATATATATCCATTTGTCTGTATCCTTCTTTGGATACAGACAACCTGGATCCGAAAATGGAGCTTGATAAAAGGCAGCAACAGTTCTGAACGAAATGCTTGAACATTTAAGGTTCAAACTGAGCTAAATAACTTGAGGAGGAGGAGGAGGAGGAGGAAAGAAGGGAACATGGGAAGCCGGACGGAATTTTTCCGAAATTTGTGCATCAATGAGCGAGGCACACAAAAGTTAATGGAAAATACCCTTCTCAGATTTTTCAATATACGTAAACACGAGCAGTTGAGAAAGTCCAGATCAAAACAATGTCATGGTGTGACAAGCGGTCACCGTTGAAAGCCCGAAATTTTGAATGTAGCCGTGAGGAGGGTATCGACTGAACATCTTCTGAAAGGACGCTTGTGCGTGAGCTGGAAAAGGAAGCAGGCCGAGAAGTCACAGCAGAGTTTCACTCCCGTTCTACTTTCTTGGCTTCCGAAGGACGTTTTCGAGCTGGCGGATTTCGGATTCGGTTATTCTAGCATTGAGAGTTCTGTTGCCTGAAAAAATTAAAAAATGGATATCCCTGCGTAACCTGGAGAGCTCATATGCAACCGCGCACACGACCTTGACTTTTTGGCCAAGGGTTGGCCTCGGTGCGCAAAGAAAAGCCGCCAATCAGCATGCAGAAAAATAAATCAACCGCGTAAAACGGGTGTGGCAAATCAGCAATTACCAAATGGTAGGGGGACAAGGGGAGCGTGATTCAGAGTACCAAAAGTCGATGATACCCTAGAAGCACTGAATTTCAAGTCGAAGTTTGACTAGTGCTGTAACACAATAGTTCGCTGGTTGGTCTTTGATTGTTGCCATTTTTAAGAGCACAAAATGCACGCATCGTTATTGGTTTATCTTGCATTGTTTGATGAACGCTCACCGATCGCTAACGGAACTCACTCGTTCCGCTCTGCCTTGAGGCTCACTCTCGAGCCCCGCCAGCAGCTGCAAAGCGGCTAGTAGTGGAATATGCAGATGAATATTGCCGGCAAAGACAAGGAAGACTGGAATGGCCATTTCTGGCTAATTAGCCGTCGTCAGTCAGTCATACCCAAACCCAGGAGGTGCACCATCCGAGGATCAAACCCACAACCCGTTGAGCAGAAGTCCAACGCTCTATCCATTAAACCCGTGGCTCGTTAACAGAGTGCACGCAATATGCTTAGTTAATCTGCCGATTAGAGGTCGGTTCAAGATCGACTGGTTGAATTGTCGAGATCGGTTCAAGTTTCATATCGAGGGGTCCAGTTTGAGCACTGTGAAAGTCGACAGTATGTGCTTTGGGACCGTGTTAGAATTGCCCCCGATAATATATGCCAGTGTACTGTACAATTTCGGGCGTCTTAACACACTGTATCCACGGTCGTCTTCGACTACCATAAAATGCGCTAAGGTGATAGGATGCAGGTTTGGAATAAAGCTACGAATACCGAACCTGAGGGGATTTCCATCTACAAATTTTGACACATATGTGTAGTCGATAACCTATTGAGCGGAGTCTATAACGAAGGGTCGAACCATGAAGAACCAGGAGCTGCGTTTTGTTGGTACTGATTTCTCCTGCGAAACAAATTTGTTCTGTCACACTGACATTTACAAAACAAAGCAAAATTGCCGAATATTATAGACTAGTCGGAAACAAGTCCGCTGATGGGCATTTGTCCTCTTTCGTCAACGAAGTAAATTTCTAAAACCTACCTCGCAACCATTAGAAGCTGCCATTGACGAGGTTATCAAGAGACAAACCGGTTTTCCAACAACCGTTTAGCACAAGCAATTTCCTCCAATTAGCATTAATTAGTATAACATAATTACACACGTGAAAAACATCGCTTTTTTTATCGGAGTGAGAAGAAGGGTTGGAGCATACAAACGCAAAAACGAAATTTTAACATTTTGCACTTTTTTACTAATCTATTACTTCTGCCTGCCTTTTAGGTCACAAAAAGCTGAAAACAAGGAAACCAAACGGGTAGTTTGGCAAAAAGTATTCGTTGACAGTACCGATGAAATTTTCTGTGTAAGGGGGTATTTCGGTGCTCGGGACTTACTCCTCCTTCAAAAGGATAAGCACATGATATGTTCACTTAAACCCTAAGTGGTGTTACTCTGGAGAAAGGGAATTAAAATAAATGAGCAATATTTACACAGGGCAGGCTATAGGCTGTAGGCCCTTCACACAGGACTACTGGACGAAAACGCAAGAACATAATATGCGAGCAAACTCAGGGAACAATGAGTAGTTCATCGTGTATTCAGCGATCGTACTACATGCCAATGTAACCCCAACTCTATCCATTGTAATCGTTAGGGTAAGCGTTCGTTGCCAGGTTAGTAGGGTCACAAACTATTTCATTGACGGTAGGAGGACTGAAATATCACGTCAAAAGGTTACTTTCCAAGTGGACACCGTGGTAGTTTCAAAATGCATTCGTTTTACTTTGATAATGAACTATCGCACAGGGCGGGTCTCATTATTACTCCCATCAAGAGTCCGAATAAAAGTGGGTCAGGTCAGCTTGGAATGATATCACGCATATTGGTCGGCATGAGGTTAAGCCACCGGATCTCAAAATCTGCAAACCTATAGGAGTAACAAACTATAGTGTGACCCTACAAACCCGACAACAAAAGTTAACCCTATGGAATACGATGGGCAGGATCACGATCAGGTTGGCACTCTTCTTTTATTCATTTAGCCCCACGCATTGAGCTGGATTACATATAACGTCCTTGCCAAGGAATCGACTCAATGATCCACAGAGTTTGGATATGCATCAACCATAGCTCAACCGTACAGTACTCGCAAAAGTTCGAGAGATTGCCGACTGGACTCCAGCACCAGAAGTTTTCGCACTGTACGAATGCCCTTATTCCTGCTATTTTCGTCAATTTTGTAAGCCAAGAAAGAGTCACCTTTGTAAGGGACACGAGAGTACAGAAGGTGCAAATTGAGGTAGCAGAACTGAGGGCGTACGTAAGTACGGAGACACCACACAGTTCAGCAGGTGATAAAAGCAAATAGCAAGAAACATGCAAAACACAAAAGCCCTAATGAGGGTTGAAAGCAGGAACAAATGATGCTACGGAGACGGTCAAACAGAAATTAGGAGGAAAAAGGCGTTTGGCTTTGTGGAAGCGTGAATTACCGATAACCGCGTGGCGTGGTTAAAAAAGCGTTCGAACTGAAAAAGTACGGATTTAAGTTGAGGGTGCGCGAAAGGTGAAAAAAGACACGCAAAGCAAATCGGTTAACAAAGAATACAATTTGGCGTCTTACGTCATTTTAAGAGCAGTAGCTATGGCAGTGGCCGCTTCCAGCTCATCTGTAGGGGATGATTAAGGAGGAAAGGGATGGGCATGCAGCAGGTAAAAATTAAAACAACAATGAAAAGGAATGGCTTGAAGCCTCCTCTGTTCAGCGCGTGTAACTGGTAAAAAGCTGGTTGCCTTTCCTTAATTAGCTCGGTCCCAGTTTACCAATCAGATTAATACGTTAGCAAGTTCCACGTTTAAGATGGCATAGCCACTTTAGTTTCATGACGAAATTATACTCGAGCAGCATGGTTTCACCTTTTTACTGTTATAACTTCAACTTGTCCTAGCAGTGCACCGCATTGCCTTCTAATGCGATAGCTCAGGAGTGGGCGGTTTGGACCATAAGAAATGACCCCTTTTGTCCGAACTCATGTTGAAACGTGCATAGCGGCATCAAGTTGGCAAGACTGTATGGCATTCATAAATTATTGCTGTTTGCGACGGCCGTTGGAGTGCGTGGGACGATCACAGATTTCGTTTAAAAACTTGGCGCACACATCTTGAGCTAGGTATGCTGATCAGTATAAGTGTGTGAACCGGTGTTAATAACTTGACAGACATAGCGCCGTTACTTGGATCCCAAGATTGAAGGAACAGCATGGAGTTAGTCAGCGTAGCATTACGTCTATCTTAGTCTGGATCATTTCGGAGGCGTGGCAGCGACTTGCTCGTGAAATGAAATACGGTGACACGAAAAAAATTCCGTCTAGTTACTAAAAATGATCAACGATAATTCACAGTCTGTGGAGGGGTATGAACTAACGTAAAATTCATTATCTTTCAGCATAATGATGGTTCCCAATGGTACCGGATAATGTCACGGGAATAGACCTTGCCGCTAGCTGGAAAACTGCAGCCGTTCGCCACTCTAGGTGGCACTCTAAACCGAAGCTGGGAGCCTGTGGATCCTCAGATCTTCCTCCTAGTTAAATCATCTAATTCCCTGGGATGAAATGCTTGAAAGGTCACGTGGTTTCTCATCTCAATAAGTTTTACCTAGTGAAATAAGAAAGACTGGAATTGCGATTTCTGGCTTACTTGCCATTAGCAGTTAACGCTGTCCAACTGATGCTTTAATCTGGGTCACGTTGTTATGGATTATTCGACTCAGTGGTTTTCAAACCAGAGGCACAAGCTCGTATCTCTTCGGTCACGAAGATCACTCACGGCTACGGTAGTGGTTTTTTGTGTCTGCTTCTGGCAAAATTAGTGTATATTTGGCTAATTTCGTTAACACACGGTGAGCTGCAGTCAGCCTCGGGTGAACATTTATACTAAACTTTATGTTTGCGGTGACAGTGGTCAGGTGCTTACCTGACGGTCGCGTTCGATCCTGAAGGCGTCGCCGATCACGAGATGGGCCCCGTCGTCCTAGTGTGCTAGTACTACTCGCATTCGGTAGTTGGGTAATGGAAGCAGACCGATCACACGCATCGAGGAGAGCACTCTTTTCCCTGACTTGTCGGTCTGTGTCAAGGTCGGACGCGTTTCTGGGAAGACAAGGACTTGCATCACGCACGGATCCACGTAATCGCGGGTTACCTTCAGGAAATGAAGTTAAAATTTACAAATTTGAATGAAACAGTGAGGAACAGATTGGAAAATACCAACCCTCCTCCATTCAAAAGTGGACTGATCTCATTGCAAGGGGAGACAACAGAGACTTACTAGCGTGTAAACTGCCTTTTCTAAGGCTGCTAGGACGGAAGGCACCACTCAGGGAATTGATGGAGTCTGTCCTGTCTCTCCAGGTAGAAAGGGCTTGCTTAAGTTCAATATCGTCAGCAGCCTGCTGACTGTTGGCTTGCGTAGCACGCATCGCTGGAGGCTAAAAATAAATAAAAAAACAGAAAAGAGAACTTGATTATTCTGGAATTTTCGAGAGGCTTTCCGAAATACGTCACGGCATCTTTATCATACCCCCGGGGTGTAAATAAATTTGGATTATTGCTTGGTGCAGGTTAAGAAGCTTCAGAGCGCTGTTAGGTGGGGTTAAGAGAAAATAATGTCAGTAGGGCTGAAGGAACGCGTTCAAAATTAAACCGCGCAGTTGAGTCTGCACGCCCACCAGCAGACGGCACAAATACTTTGTTAAGGCCCACTAATAATGAGCGTCAAGGTCACACTCCCGACGGCAAAATCCTACTTGTCCGGCCGATCGCAAACATTGGGAATTGCGAACCGCATCGCAGCCAGGTGTTCGGATTGCCCTTTGCACGCACACACGGTTGCCTCCGAGGACAGTCGAGCACCGGCATAAATCTGTCCACCGCTTGCTCCAACTACGCTTCATCCGTTTGGTGAAGAAAGCCTTTATCCTTCTTCTGCTGGCTTCCATCTATTTCTTCTTATTGCACTGGGCGTCGTGGTAGTTGAGGCACATAATTACAGCAATAGAACTTTTAAAGATAGTTTTCTTCCGAAGGATCTAAAAACGAGCCATCGCTAATCACTGGCGGGTTTGTTTCTGCAACAGCATTAGCTGCGTAACATTTATTTCGGTAAAATATTAACCAACTGCAACTTTTTCATTCAAATCTCGACTTAGAAGATCGATTTATAGTTTCCTCTGTCTAAGGAGAAAAAATGCTAGGTAGTTCAACGTTTTTTATGGTTCATGAATGGATGAGCTCACCGCGAGTAGCGAAACAAAAGAGTTTTTCATCCTATTCAAGGACTTGTGGAAAAACTGATCAGGTCTGTTGGGAATGGTAGGTTGAAAAAAAACTTAAATTGGTAGCTGCCCCTCAAAAAAAAACTTGGTGAGCTTCTTTACTTGCTCAGTCTAGTCCACATATCAGAACACGCCACGTCTATAAACCTTATAAATACAGGCATGGTTCAAGTTCCAGGGGTTTTGTTGCATAGGAGAGGAATAGTCCTTGCTCTCTTTTGGGCTTTCAGTTCCGTGCATCAGGGCATTACCCGAGAAATTAAAGTGACAGTTGAAAAAGTGTCGGTCTTTTAGCTTCTCACTGATCGTTGACCAGCTGCGTCATCCACAAGTGGGGGCCCAGCGCTTACCAGGAAGGTAAAATAGATTTACCCGTTACTGTCAAAAGTTCGATTTTCAACCAAGTCGACCATTTTTTTTGTCCTTAGGTGTGCGCCTCCAAGGTCAAATTCGTGGTCTTCCTCCAGGCAATGGACGGTGACTAGACACAGCGGGATACCTATCTGAGCCGCCATCCTGCGCTTGTGAATGCGTAAGCGGAGCCTACTGGATGTTTTTCCTTTGCAGATGAGGGTCGATTTCAACAATAAGTTTTGTAAACTACGTTAAATTACTCGCACACATCATATTAGCCCCTGATCTTCCTAAAGCTTCTACACGTCTGTCCACCAGTCAATGAGCGATGTCCAATCTAAATTCGTCATGAGTGTGTTTGATTTCGCATTTCGAAATCCGGCCAGGCAACGAGCCCGTGAATCAATGGTTAGAACGCTAGACTTCTGATCAACAGGTCGCGGGTATGATCCTCGGGTGGGACACCACCCGGGTTTGGGTATAACTGGCTGATGACGGCTAATGAGCCAGAAATTGCCATTCCAGTCTCTCTTGTCTTTGTCGGTAATGTCATTCTAGATATATTTTCACTTACGGGAGAAACAGCACCAAATAAACAGTGGTTCGAGTTCAGACAAAGACCAAATTCTGGCGTGTATCGCATTTTATCAATGCCACTGATCTATAATATCTCGTAGCCGACTACCTGCAGTCAAAGAACGTTTTTAACCTAGCTCCAACAGTTTTAAGGTCGCCCGCTTTCATCCGATAAATTTCGTCATATTTTTTACATGAAGACGTGCAAAGTGACAGCATTTACCTTGAAAAAGGATTTGGTGCATAATTTTCCATATAATACTAAGTAATAGAAATGGCCAGAAAATGCCTGTTCCAGAACTAAAAGATCCCTCGAGTTGTGGGTGCACTGCCGGAAGGTAAGATTTACATTTCACCACAGAACATTCTGACTTCCAAGGAAAAACAACAGTTACTACATTCAGAGCAAAAGGAAAACCATCCGGATCCTCACACTGCCACTTCCACGCAATCATCTGCTGCAGGTATTGGGCTCATTACGTAGGGCTGGGAATATTATTTCCAACCGTCTGCAGCATTTAAAATGAAAATTGTCTTTCACTGGAGTAATCCCTCTTATGCCACTAATCTGTCCAGGTACTGTGCTCAACAATCCGCCGCATTCGATGCCATCAACAACGCTATTCCTCGAAGCCTTCCCTAAGCCGTTAGTGCTGAACTCCTATGTCAGCCCTGCATTTTTATCCTTCAGAACTCCAGCGCCAAAACCTGGCTCGATGGTGGGTATGCTACTAACTCTTTCAGATATTTCATGAAATACTGCTGTTTTCGTCTAAGATGTGTACCTCCCATTCTTCCTCCACCTCACCTCCCGATCATTTATTCTTAACGTACTTTTCACATGTTGCGATGTTCTTCTTTACCTTACTTTTAGAGCTCCTCAGGCGTTGTTCGATCTCTCACTGCTAAGCCCTAGTGTATGCAACGTCAAAACCTAACCTTGCTCAAAATCTGTCACAAAATTAGCAAGACATTTTTTTTGAGTGTCATTTTACCGGACTGCACATACTCATTTATGAACCTCTCCAGAAGTAACTCACAAAACTGTGTGCCTGAGAGAGAAGGTAAGTAACTGCAAAGACAAAGTTTGTTCTCCTGGTTGAGTTTTAATCCAAGCGAGTTCCTTGTGCCTTACAAATCTGAAAGTTGATGTGAGCAGCCCTAATGAGCACGCCGAATAATTTCGTATTAAAAAACAGAGTTTATCTTAAAGAAAAAGATTTCAAGGGATTTTTAGTATCACTGTGTTAAGAAGAGAACTGATGAAAATTGAGTCGTTAGTAAGCAATGGGATGAGGGCACGCCGAACTGGACAATGCAGGATTTTCAACTGCACCAACCTACCCCGAATCGTTCCTCGTCGAATTCCAAAGCTCTGTCGTCATTAAAACACAAAATCATAATTACTTATGTTTTGTTAGTAGAACGTTACGTTTAGAGCAAGTTACTCGCCATGATTGGTTTACCTCGTCGATATGTTTTCCGCGAGTCCGTCGACGCTCACGCTCGCTGGCCTTACGCGCCGCCTCCTCCAAAATGCGCTCACGGGTCGTACGATACTCGAGTGCGAAATTCCGCGATGATGCGACAAAAGTGGCCCACTGACATGTTTTCGGCTCTGGACGGAGTGAATCCGAGGTAGATTAGGAGTTCCCTGAATCTAAATGCAAGACAATTTTCGTTAAGCCCGTTTGGCAACCTTGGCGACGCGCAGATAGATTCAAATAAGGTAGGCGAAAAACGTACCGCTTCATTGTCCGCCGTTTGACTATTTTCATCGCAATGATCCTATCCGCAGCATCGATTAGGAAGTCTGCCAACCTATACAGTCCATAAGAAACATCGATATACTCTCGAAAGTACAAACGATTTGCAGCTCAGGCAGAAAAGATGTTAAATCTGCCATTTTAATTTTGCAAAAGAGCAATAAGTGGGAAATACAGAGACCCGAATAGCTTGCAAACCAGGCTGTTTGTGGAGCGCTGTTTTAAGCAAAACATAGTTTTTGCCTGCGGGAAATGAGCAATAAGTTAGCATAAGAATGCGAACAGAAATGTAATCTGACTTGCGTCCAAGGGCTGAGAATAACATCATTAGTGAGCGTTTAACTTCTTGCTGACTGTCACTGAGAAGATCACATGCTATTGTTGTGAAGACATACGTCTTGTAGAAAAATCCTTAAATAAACATTGACGCTATGCATTTCTGTAGTTCATGGATTGATGCAGCTAAATCCTGCAGCTGTACTTGGCTTGCAGAGACAGAAACTCAAAGTCGATAGTGCTTCAGCCGCAAAAAATCGGCAGTTAGATTATTCGCAGTTGCTCTCGGGAATCTGATTGGTAATTTTGCGTAAATTGGCGCCTGCTTAAGCTCACTTCCACTGCGTCTACCTCACACAATATCCTCAAATCTACCGTGTTACAGCGACCAGGCGACAATTCAGAACAACTTGGGCTAGGCGTAGTTGTAGTAGTTACTTAGACTTAATGTGTTTTCTGCGTAAAGCACACAGGATGTACTGCAAAACAGGGAAAGATTAAATGTTGGTCCAGTGAGTAAGAAGAAAACTGCACCAGGCCAAACTCTGGGAAAGTGCCCGTACTTATAAAGTTTGTTACCTGGCATAATATCGTAGGAAATAAACTTCTCTCAAGGTTTTACTCTCAGGGTAACAGCTATAGAGCGACAGTTAAGATTGTGATCAATTTAGAAGTTACATATGCCACAGTATTCGACCTCATAGTCTGGAGACTAGGCATTGTGATGGCATCTTAAGCCAGATTAAATAGAGGAGAGTTTTTGTTGACCATGGTTCTGCGACATAGCTGAATTCCAGTGGATGCGCGGAACTGCGGCATTTAAGGTAGGTCTTTGAAGCAAATGGCTTAGTGTGTCAGACTGTGCCTTTGAAGATATGGACCAATGGGGGGAAGTTATGAAGGAGGCAGGAGATGTCGCAGGCGGTGACATACACACTTTCTGAGAAAAAGGCAAAATTTGTAGGACAAATAGTGGCAGTAAGCCGATCAAGTCCTTAACGGGAGCGTTATGGTGGGTGCGTTGATCTAAAACAAGTTGCTTATTTAATAGACTGGCGGCTTAGGAGGTGATAATCGTGGCAGGAGTATTTTACTTGACAGAGACAATGTAGCTCCGGTTGGAGGTTTCTGCGGATACATGTAGACTTTGCTTTTTGATGGAGTGGCAATAGTACACATGAAACTGCCATTATTGGTGGCAAGCATTGGCAAGCATTGGCAAGCCAAGTGCTGCTTCTGTTTTGTTGTGCTGGTCCGATGAGTGAGCATCATTAAAAGGACGGGGGAGGGGGGCTGAAATCAAACGGCACTGGCACATACCTCTTTTCGACATTAGCCTCACTGTGGGGGAGGAAACAGGGAATCAATTGACCCATGAACAGGTTAAAGTGCCATGAGTTACAGGATAAGTTAAAGCGACATAGACCTGCGTTGGGTATTAGGAAGGTGGGTACATTTAAATGAGGAGGATGTAAAGAAGTATGGAGAGGTAGGAATTGTAAAAACCAAAAGTAAACAACACTGAACAAAAAAACAGGTGTGCCTAATACGACGGAACGAACGCACAGTCCTGGACACTGGAACTTACCGCTTCTGGCTGCAATTCAGAAGCATACAATCAAACAAGCATTAGGGTACTGTTGCGGACTGCTAAAAAAATAACTAAAAAGGGCACTGAAAGCTGCACTGAATAGCAAAGAGTATACAATTAAGTAAAACGCTGAAGTGGTTTAGGTAAGACATGGTAGTAGGAGCGTCCATCGTCAGTATCAGTGACGTTGCGCAGTATTGCTGGAAGGGAAAATAATCCGATGTCATAAGCCTAACCCTAATATTAAACTTACTTAAAGCTCCAAGCTTACCACTGAACTAAACTTAAATTTAACCCTAGCCTTAAGCCTTACCCTAAAGCCTAGCTCAACCTTAACCCTGACCTTAACCCGAACCTTAATACTAACTCTAATCTCTGCGAAAATTAGCGCAAAGCCCCCAAATAAGTGTTCGGCTCCCAATTCCGTGTCTTACAAACTAGAGAAGTGCTTGGTTTCTCCACAAGCAAAATTATCTACCTATGAAAGAAGTGTTCCTGCAATTTCCGAATCCTATGCGAGTGGCGTTTATCGGTATCTTCAAATCGGGGGACGACCGTATGTCAAGAGTTCAGACCGGAGCTCTAAGGCGAAATGTAAGTCCCGTATATAATTCTTATCGGTGAACGACACTCCAGCGTGTGTTAAAATAAACCCGGTCACGCAGCATCTTAGTTCTACCCGTTTGGTAACCATTGAGTTACGTTCCCGCACCTAAGGCTGAAAAGGACAGTTGAGATACGCTGAAGAAGAAGAAGAAGAAGAAAAAGAAAAAGAAGAAGAAGAAGAAGTAAAGGTGATGGACACAATTACTGTATACATGCTCGTAAAAGTCCACTATCCCACTGGGTGACTGCATACGAAATTCCAAATACTGGTCAATATATGGCCGGGGAAGGAAAAAATAGCCCGTTGGTGCATAAACTGGTTCTCATATTTAGTTCGGAATTTTTAAAAAATGTGGGAAAATTGTACGTACTTATTATGAATAGTAAAGTTTCTCTGCTTGTTAGCATTGTAAATCAGTTGATAATGCTCCCAAGCTCTTCGACAGTCTGATTCTACTGTATCCAGCCGACGGACAAGTTCATCCCAGTCCACCCTGTGGCACCGACACACGGAACCCAATTCTGAATGCATGTCTGGACAGGTAATAATACATCGGTGTTAATAAAACTGGAAAGTAGCAAACTGATAAAAGGATAAGTCAACTTGGCTGACAGGAAATTTACTGATGAGTATGTGCTGTTCACCTGCTTTAGAAAGGTTTGTAAACAAACGCCGGAAGATTAGTAAAATAGAAGAGCTAGAGAGCTGAAAACACACGCTTGACCATGGCTTGTCTCGTATGCAGTAAGCTAAACGTGGCTGGGGCAATTGGATCTATATGGTGTGCCGCAGAGGCAGATTCGGCTCCTTCATCAGACCGCGTTGTACCCAAAACGGAAAGGATTTGTTTGTGGTTTGCTTAAATCAGACAGCGCAGTGTCCACGCGAACCCATGAGAGCTGTTTAGTTTGTTTGTGGCAACCCGCCTAGGAGCAGGCCTTCACGCCAGGTCCACCATTGCACCAACCTGATTATTGGCTGGTCGGCAGGCTCGTGCAGTTTGCTGGAGCGGAAAGGTGGAAGCACCCATAACTGCGTCCCATCTTCACAGCGCAGCCGGGCATTCCTCACTCTAATCAAGCTGCCGAACCTGAATCCATATAGACGGGCTTGAACTCGTGACTATGAAGGTTTCCAAATGACGAAAAGACTGGGTCCGTCTCAGGACTTACAGTCAGACTGTGCTATTTCGTTCTTAGTGGGGTTTTTGTGACTCTCACACAGGTGAAGTCCACGGTGTCCTTGCACGATTCTAGTACATATAGTACATGTTCTAAAGGTCAGGTCCTGTGTGGTACACGTAGACGGGATGTTTAACCTCATCACCTCCTGCGCCGGTCTCAATCTCCGTCGGTCTTACAATTCCCTTCCTATCGCGGCGAGGTGAATGAGGCGGGATATGATGCACCAGATGCTGCTTAAGTCTTCTTCATGAGAAATTAACCGGAGCTGCGCCCACTCCATGGGGCATGGCTGAGGTCGTCGTCCATGGCTGAGGTCGTCGTTCGCGGCGACCGAACTGTCGATGGAGGTAGAATATGAACAGTGAAAGCCTGGTGTTAAATAGTAAGACTCTACTTGAGAATGTCCGCAATCTTTCGTGTTTTATGTGTTTGGACTGGGTTGGCAAGTTTTTTTCAGGGTTTCATCCTATTTTATCTGTGGAGTTGCTTACACCATAGGCACATGCTTCCATTCATCGCCAAAGACGAGGGCTAACCCTGTACAAGGAATGGGGCAAAGGCTACGGGCATACCTGTACTGTCCGGAAACTGCTCGAGGACGGTATTGCACACATGGTACAGGAGACTTTGTTTGTGGACAACGTCCTTTACTTCCGGAAGCCTTGCAAGATATTCTGCATTGAAACCATGAGAAGCGCTTCCATTTAGGAAGTTTCCCATGGCCAATACGACCGAAAGAACATAACGAAGCGTCTTGCATTTTTGCAGATCCAGAACAGCCTAAAAGAAACAATGAAAGTAAAAAGAGCTGCTGTGATCCCCCTCAAAAGATCCGGCAACTTTGCTATTACTTAAAACTAACCTGTTTGAGATCCATTAAAGGCTCAATAATTTCTGATTCCGTAGACTCGTAGTCGAGTTTGAACAGCCAGAGTTCAAGTCGGGGCTTCAGGTTAGTGACCTCAGAGAGGGTTAAAAGAAATTCTTCAGCGGTTCCCAGCTGATAATTCTCGTTCTCACGTTTAGCAGTCAAAATCTTATCGATTTCCTCTTCTGTCGGAAGCATATTTTGCAGAAGTTTCTATAATTTGGTACGAAAATAATACACTTGAGTACACCTGCTCAGTCATAATAACTATATAGGAGAAATGAAATCCGTGAGACTTAAAGCTTTGTAGATTGGAGTTTTGCGCGTTTAATTCGAGAAACTTACCTCAATACCTTCTCTGTTGATGACAGAGGAGTCCATTTTGATCAAAGCATTGTTGATCGTGCCCAATGGAGGGAGAACCTTCATACCAATATTGATGGCATTTGAGCGCTTCATATCCAAAATTTCTATCTTCTTCCCAGCGGCCTCCGCCTTCTAAAACCAACATTTCAATCAATAATGTCAGTGAAAAGGCATAGTATTTGAGCCGTTATTTTCAATTTTCCGTTGATTTTTCTTGTCGAAATGGGGGACAAATTTGAACTGTCCTCGGATGACGTCAAAACGTGTGCTATTCAAAGGTTGTCAAAGCGAGTTTGAAGGGAAAAAATAAAATGAACTCAAAAGCAGTGTTGCTAATTGAGTTAGTAATCCATCTCTGGCGTGCTTGCACATACAAACTTAATACCTGAATCTGCATTATTTCGAACGAATCGTTTTTATTAAACCACAAACACAGGCATTGGTTACGTGTCGAGTCACACGTTAAGACAGGCTTTTGCGGTTGTTTGATGCAAAGGAGAAGGGCTTGGTCCATCCGCTGATTAGTGCTTATGCTGGTAGTATGGCGGAACCCATGACGAAAGTCCTTAATGGACTACCACTGCGTCTGCGGTGGCGTGGCGATAACTTGGGAGGTGATTGTTATTTATAACTGACCAAGGCCGCGTTGAATCTGCATCAGGTTTGCTCCAAAGACAAGACAGAGCCAGGGTATCTGAATATGACTGCTGGCATAGAAGGTAAGGAGACTAACCCTGCGTCTACACGTACCACGCACGTGTCACTCCTAAATTTGCGCAAACCTATTTTCGATCTCGAAGCTTGCCTAAGTGAGTGTCAATAGAGGTGAGAGTTAAATAACCAAAGTTCAACCCCGAGTTTTGAGCAGAGCTGATTTATCCCACCTGTTAGTAGTGTCATCTTAGTGCACGTCATAACAGTTTCGAAGAATTTTCTGTTTAGAAGGAGGAGACCAATCTCCCGAGATGAGCTTGACCGACGCCCTTATTTCTCTCAGCCACTAGCAGTGGCTAATCCGAGTAAAGCAGGCTGCATAGGAAAACGGACACGAGGATTTGCATGGATCCACGACATATTATGTGTCGTTCGCTATTACTAGCGTCGTATGGCTCTTGTTTTCATAAGTATTTTTATCCAAGCGCAAGATCTTCTGTGACGTCGAAATACGCGGGGACACTGTTGGTTGTTAATGTTGACGTAATGGAAATTAACCGTTACTCACGCTATGTCGTGATATATCAGCAAATTTGCAATCGGAGCCGCGCTGTTATTTTGATTTATCCAAAAATGATCTCAGCGCATGGTGCAGTCTAAGGAAGTGTCAAGCAGTGGGTTTTGGGGGAATCGGCATGGCTCCTCTAGTAAAGATTCGTCAGCTTTAATATGACACGGATATTAGGTGCATTAGTTATTTTCAGATCATGGATGTCCGAAATCCTTTCTTATTCGTTTGCCCAGCCGTAATTAATTTAATTTCTTCAGGATGGTGCCACGACCATTCAAGGTTGAGTATCATGACTTGCTAAAGCCCTAGTTGTTTTTGAGGTTCGGGTTGCAATGCAGTCTATTTGTAAATTACTGTATGTGGCAAGACAAGATAACGCAAGTCGTGGTCTCTCAGTGAACAATCGTAATAACTTGCCTCTTTTCATCCAACCTCTAAACAAACGTATGCAGGATTACGATGCGATCAGTCACCGCTGGACACAATCCCTTGACGTGACACTGTGCATGCGAGTATAGTTCGTATGCATCACAAATAGATAGGCTACACGGCGAGCAAAATCACAAAACATAATGTCCCTCCCCAGTTCTATAGAGATCTTCTCAAATTGTTACGAGTTTTCACTGGACTGTACCCATTCATTAGTACTCGATAGAAAACATCCGACTTTCTCTGCAATCACCGACAACCTGAGTACATTCTCCGAGCGAAAACAATAAACATGATTCCATAAGTTAGAATTCGATATCGCTTTTTACAATGATGACTGGAAGCTTTTACTCACGTAATCTGGTAAGCACCCGTGATTGCGTTGATATACGTATAAATATGGGTGTCTTGCACATGCAGAGAACTTGAGGTAAATCTGAGAAAGTTGCGATGCAATATATCTTAGGAAATGAGACCCCATAATTCCTATAAAGCACAATGAATGCTCTTAACTAGCGAAACACGCAAAATAAGCTGGAACCAGGTAGGACACAGTTCGAAGGCTCCCCAAGTGTCGAAAAGTACAACTTTTATATGCCGTGGGGAGATATGGACTCTAGAGGACAAGGCTCACTGAGCGCTATCAAAAGAGCCATTGGGGAGTGGCGTGAATTTAAAAAAAAATAGGGAAAGAAGAGTGTACTGTTTAACCATCTCAAAACGCTCCTCAAGGACTAGTAATGCTTCCGCGTTGCTTCAGCAAAGAAGGAAAAGTGGTAAAAAGAGGCATAGGGGAGGGGGGGGGGCGGCTAACAAACACACGCGCCAATGCATATACACCCACCAGAAGTTTAACTTCCGCGACTCGGTTTTCAAACAACTTCTCCAGTTTGTGATAGTCCACTTGAACAGGCACGACATCACACCAGATGCTGGAGGTCTTCAGAGCCTCGAGGGCTTTCTTGCGTTCTTCCGTCGTGTCCAAAGTGACGGGGGGCTTTGCAGAAGATCGGGTGACGACGCCATCAGGCAGATCCGGCTTCCTAGCTTTCAGAGCCTTGGTCAAGGCCTCCACATCTTGAGGCCGTGGCTGCCACTCGGACCAATGCAAGCGGATGGTTTTAACCTCCTTCTTAACGTTCGACCCAGGTGGAGCGGGCAGGGAGGAAGTAGAGTTCATTTTGGAGCCAGGTTGCGGTGGCGGTGGTGGAATGCCGCCTGTAGGGAGAAAGTCCAGAAAGACCAATCAGGAGAGATTCGTGGAGGGAATGCTTAGGGCATACAAGCAGCATTTGGATTTTATTTGAACCGAGCGTAAACTAATAAGACACAAAGTTTCCTGAAAGTTTTCAAAAGTATCTTGGGAAGCTTTCCATTTTGTATATGTTTAAAGGCTGCAAAAAACTTGCCAAATAAATTTGTTTTGCGCAAGTTATAATTATATTTTCTGCTTTCTTCCTCGGCACCGACTCCATTGCCTGCCTCTGCATACACTCCTAAAATACCCACGAAAGACCGATAACCTGCAATAGGACAATCCGCAGGCAAATGCTATTCTAGTGATCTGTCCACTACACATTCAGTAGGTGACCTAACTCATGCAATGTGTAATCAAAATATGACTGAGTAGTTTAGCACCGAAGTCACAAAACCGATGAAAATTCCACATTTTCACTTTGATTTAACCTTGGGAAAAGGTAAAGTCTGCATATATTACTCAACGAAGTATCTAATTAATGCGCTTTTAAAACGGGCAACTTACAATTAAACGTTGCTTAATTCATCTTAGGCATACTAACTGTCGACTTTAATTTTGGACGTTCATTTTCCTCGGCAATGAAATTTTGTGTATGGGTGAATCTACAAATATGACACAAATGGCCATCTGCATTAGAAGGAATATCTAACACCTCACATCTTCGATAAAGACTTTTAAGAAAAATCTTATTTTGAAGTTTTTGATAAACCCATAGCACAGGATCTAACTTATTACCAATAGATTAAAAGCAATGCAATTCGTGAAATATCCACTGGTATTTCAAGAACGATCTGAAACTAATTGTAATCCAATACCATAAAAATCAATAAAGAAATATGACGAAAGGATAATTCTCGTAATATACATAGAATGGTATACTAACGCTATCATCTGACAAATCTATTTAAATTTATTCGTTGCATTTACAGCGATTTTTCACGTTTTCCAAATTTGCTACCTTTTCAGTAATTCTCAAAAATCTTTTCACATTTCAGTTTTACTTTTAAATTCGCTTAAGGTTATTCATTACTATTTTAAAGCTTTGGTACATGCATCGATGCCAGTTTGCGAGTGATTATCAATCTTTCATAAATTTCGTATTTTACATTAAGTGGATCACACACTGCAGGTTAACTAAGGTTTTTCAATAAGAATTATCAAATAGATTTGAAACTGTTATCAGAGCGTTTCGTACAATCAAATTATAAGGTCCGAATGCGCTTTAATTAGTGCTGCAAAGAAAAAGTTGAACATTTCTTTTGGTTTTGCATGTGTGCCTATTTTTAACTAGTAAATTTTCATTTATTTTCAGGGAGAGTAAATGCTGTCTGCAGAGAAGTTGACTGCGTTTTCTAGCAGGGAAAATTTGATTCCATACGACATTTCTAGGTCGAAATGGGTATTTCTGGTTAAGCTTCGATTTTAAGGGCTTTACTGAAATCCCTACTCGAGAAGACCTCGGACCCTATGAATAAGACGTGAAGTAAAAACGACGCAACGACTTCCCCACGGTCCGAATCAACAAGGAGAGCAGCAGTGTGTACAACGAAAGTGTTTTAAGTCATGACGAGGAGCGCATGGAGTACCGGGGGGAGGTGGAGGCGGGGGAGGTGCGGGTGGCAGCCCCATGCCTGGGGCTGGTGGCGGTGGAGGGGGTGGAGGGACGCCGCCCGGACCGAGCGTCTTCGGCTGGGCTGTGGCTGCATCGTCCTCCGAGTCCGTCAGGTCAGAAAGTCACGGTCGTGAACATGTAGAGGAGTCTTGGCTACATGCGCCTCTCGATCCATCCAAAACTTGTCACTTTCACGTAGTGGCTTCGGAGGTTCCTCTGGTGGTGGGGACTATATGGGTTAAGAGCGAGAGAGAGAAACACGAAGTCTGGACTGCTCTAGCTGTACTTCAAATAAAAAGTTCTTCATAATACATAGATAACGATAGGTTGTTTGTTGTGATGTGAACGAGTTCTCTCGTTCATACATGTCTGAAGTAATACCGCGAATGAGAAATATATCTCTTATGTCCTATGCTTACAGAAGATGCCATTGCCAAGAGCCGTAGGCGAGCTATTGTGAATATTGCGCACATGTTGCTACATACAGTACGCACATCGGTCTGGGACATTCCTGACGGTTGTGAATGATACTAACGCCAATAAAAGAAAAGACGATTTTATTAATCTGACTTCGAAACACCGGACCATATTTATCCTAAGAGACACCTATAAGGATGCGTCTTGCACTACATCACAATTTTCGGTGTCGTAGCCGCGACTACACAGTCAATATAATTATCCTTTTTCTTGTCCTTTGGATATTCTCCGTTTGCCAGCAACCTTGTTTCTACAATCGACGCTTGTGTTCTCATATAGCATATATATGTTGAGACGTTATTTATCATAAGATTATATACCTTGGTTCATATATATGCGACTGCCTGAGAAGGCTCTAGATTGAGGCCCAAGGCACAACGGGACGAGCATTTTTCATAACCTGCCCGGGGACCGCGCGCCCACTAAGAAGGACATTTTTGATATCAACCGGCCGAAAAAGAGGTTTCCGGTTCAATGGTAGACTGTCGCCTATGAAAAGGCCCGATGACCAAAGAACGCGGGTTCGAGGCTCAGGTCTGTATGAGGCTGAGCGAGGACGATTATCAAACCAGAAATGGTCATCGCAGTTTCCCTTTTTGCTGGTGCTCCTTTCTACATATATGTGCTAATTGATCCTCCATGCTGACGGAATAGTTACGAGATAAAAGCCAAGACACATGTTTCATCGATATTTTGCAGCTCAAGGACACCATTGCGAGAGCTTCGGCTCATCAGTAGGTCCCCTGCCGCATCCCGTGTGTTTTCTGCTATATAGTGACAGAATGTTTAATCACCTAACGTAGTCGCTTAATTTCCGTTACGTTATTTTGGGAAAATTACCTTAATTCTTGAGTTTTCTATTCGTAGTCAAAGATAAATCAATAGCATCATTTTAGAGCAGTAATCCGGTGAAAGTATAAAATCATTGGCATGTACGAGCCAGGCGCAAACTGCTGATAATGCTACAATCTTCATTATATGTACAGCAAATTCTGCGAAAATTAACATCGAGTCTGCACTTAAATGTTTCAACAGTGCCTGAAAGCATCGCCATAGCAGGGAGTCCGTTCCAGGCCCCAATGACTCTCTCTGTGAGAAGGCGTTTCGTCGGACGTCCGTATAGGCCAAAATCTGTGTATTGGTGGCTGCCTTGGGACAGCTTATAAATATTACACCGTTATCCCGTTGAAGCTAATGAATTTCAGCTGAAATACTCCCATGAACTTTCGGATTCAGTCAAAAAAACGATATTCCGAGTGGTCTACTTGAAGTTGGCACATTAACTTATAAGCAAATGAATGAGCTGAAATATATGTATATGCATATAATCGAAGCATTGTCATTCAGCGATCGGGTAACTGAACAAAGTTAGCCAGTTGCGAATTGCAACTGATTCTAAAACCCTTGTAGTCGGTCGTATATCGATTACTAATCATGCACGAGAGGTGCAGGCAAAGAAAAGTGAGACTAGAAATATAAGTTCCGATTTAGGAATTGTCGCCCAGCCAGTCATATCCAACCCACAGTGTGGAAAACCTAGGAACTTAACCCGAATTATTAAGAAACGCAGTGTTCAACAATGAACACGAGGACTTCCAGCGATAGTAGGCTTGTGGTTGCCTGGCAATCACGCCCTATTAATACTGGCATGTTTATTTGACAATACAACAAAACAACATCAAACTGAATTAATTAATCAATTGCTCATTCATTGCTTAGTCAAAAACTAAAATAAGAGTAGGTGCGAGGCAACCGTTGGTAGGAATTACGAGCATGAATCATACACGGGCACGCAAAAGACTTTAGTAACTGTAAAAATTCATCAATGTGCAAAAATTTAAATTTGGAACTCAACATCATAGCCTGAAAATAAGTCACTATAGTGACACGTGCTTGGCGAGGGGAAAAGATACTGAGCTGGTCTCCAGTACTAAAGGTCTAACGGTCACGTGCTGCACCTACTTGGTCGTGATAAACAAAAGCTGCAGATGATCAAACAACGGGGTGGGTGGCTCAAAAAACTATCCACTGAGTCAAAAAATAAGCCTGGGAAAAAAGCGCTCAGTATTTAAAAGAAACTCTACAGGCGTGAAATATCCTCTAAGCAAGAAATACTCTTTTTTTCTCATGATGATTTTCCCCGATTATCTGAGCCGTTGGTGAAGTCTCAGTAACCCTACAGAGACTTCCGTTTGATCATGAAGATTGCTGTTACAGTGGTCCCCGTTTCCGGCATCAGGCAGTCAGTCATGATATTTACTGAGAAGCTTAATTTATTAAAGGAAAATGAAGCAAAATCAACAACCTATTAGAAGTATTTTTCCCCACTTTAAAGTTATATCACATAATGAATGCATTTAAAATCGAGTAGTATCAAATTTTCTAAAGCTGACTGGCTTAAAACTGAAACGACCACGTTTGGGATAGTTCAAAGTGGGTGTCACAGACCACTGGGTCCATATTGGCCCCTGAAAATAACCAAGTACTTAACGTTTAAGCTTTTTTCTGGCACACAACCAGTGAAAAAGCCATCGCATATACAGGCATATTAAAGGGCTTGTGAAGAGTCAAAAAGGTGAATTACCTCCACGTTTGGTGGTTGGACGACGGTTGAGATGCCCAACGGTAGTTTGCCGAGAGTTGCAGCCAACATATCTTTAGTCGCAGAGACAACACCAGTTTTTGGCTGGCGGTGGTTTTGGGGCATCAGGTTCGAGACTCTGAAGCAGATTTAACCGTCACCTCAAATTTAACGCATGGAAAATGCTGCTGTTTGACAAGCTGCAGCCAAATGTTTTCTCCGACTTCAGCTACTATCAACAGACTTTAGACATAAGAATATCGCATTGTCAAAATGACCATAGTAAAATGAGAGAAGTCATTTCTTAAAAACGTCAAGAACAATGTGGATGCCTTATCCTACGGACTGTCTGGTATTTTTCTTTCCTCTCTAAATCGTGGGTACGAATATCCACATTATGGATATGGCAAAGATGGTATACCGTACTTGCGACATAGGTACTAGCTAAAACTCTCAGATACGTGTTCAGCCGATGTTTCTGCTGCTGAATGACGCAGCAATGTGCATAAAATTATTGGAAGGTACGCATCTCAGAAAATAAAAGTTGAAGTCTGATATGTTCTATGGGAAAAGGAGCTTTATTACGCATATATTCGATGCCCGGTTCGTAGTCAGATGCCGATGAAAAGCAAATGGGCCAAAAAGGTAACATTGAAAGTGCACTTAAAAATTGATGCTTTCGTGGTGTCTGCACCAGTAAACGGCCACCGTACGTATCAGTCTTTTCTGATTTGCTCGCGTCCCTTCCATTTATCCCTGTGATTTCTGTACCCCACATCCAACTCGATATGCTTGTTGATGCATGATCCATCTTATTTCCATGAGGAACTCTCCGCCTTTATTGGAAGGGCAAGCAGCGAAAATAGAGTTTATCCCCTAAGGGAATGTGTGCCCAGTGTCCAGGGTCCAGATGTTGTTGCCTTTTTTCTACTGTCTGATTTTTGTGGATGCGTATGGAGGCGGGAGTTTCTTTTCTGACCACATTAGGCAGCATCGCATGCAAAACATGAGATCTTGTAGACAACTTTTTTCTTGTCCAAATAGCTGACGCTATCCTTAAGGTGTAGAATTTCAGTACCTTAAGTAGTCGGGGTTTTATGCACAATTTGAATTTGGTACTTCTTG
Organism: Schistocephalus solidus; assembly: GCA_017591395.1. Classification (NCBI taxonomy): domain Eukaryota; kingdom Metazoa; phylum Platyhelminthes; class Cestoda; order Diphyllobothriidea; family Diphyllobothriidae; genus Schistocephalus; species Schistocephalus solidus. The sequence continues at coordinate 117,246 of WEDG01000438.1, read as the reverse complement.
GGTGTCTTTCGATAAGTTCATACACATTCTCAATGCTAGGTTAGGTTTTTGCTGGGGGCACCTGTTGGAACTGCCTAGTTCCTTTTCCTCTGGGTCTTGCTGTCTGATGTATAGGCCTGCAAAATACTTAGGGTACTCGTTCTGCGAAAATCGAATTGGTAGCCTTCTTCGTGAGAACAATGCGGTTCTCTTCAACTAAACAGAACTTTTACAACACTCCTTTTGTAAGTGATGGGCTAATTGCTCTCATAAGGCGGGATGACTTCAGCATATGTTTCCTTTCCGTTAACAGATGTGTTTAATATTGCGCTGGTTTTTCGTTGTACGAGGACAGCCAGCAATGGGCGTTGATTGTCGGTGTCATTTTTAAGTGTGAATTTCATTCCCAGCAGTTTTGAGTTGAGTAGCGTTTCGAGTTGGTCCTTTTTAACGAAAACAATGTGTTATCTACATATCACAGCCACAATTTAGAGTTAGCTAACGGAAGAGCCTTAGCCCCTAGTTTTTGCATTGTGCTTTTGGCGAAAGAAACAGAGATGCATTACCCTATTGGAGCTCCTTTCATTTTTTAAAGCATGTTTCGTCAAGTGAAAAGTAAGTTTCCATACATAGATTTATGAGTCAAGTAAGGCAGCTGCGGAAATGGTCATGCTGTAGGACAGCGGGAGTGAATTTGTGTATTAGTTGGCTAAATCTGACGGTATGGTCGTGAAGAGGGAATCGATATCAAAGGAGACCATTATGTCATTAGTGAATATTATGCTTCCTTTAATTGATTTCTCAATAGAAGTTTAATAATGTCGCGTAAGCGAATGGAGCTTGTAGTATAGCCAGTTAGAGATTTTGTAGGTGGGTTCACCGATTAACGATACTATCGGTCGCAGTTGAAAGTCAGTTTTGGGAACTTAAGACAGTTAATCTGTTGATATAGAGTTGTAACATGTGGCGTGGAAGAAGCAACTGTCAGAAGCTCTTGAAAATCAAGTGACAAACCGAACTGACCATCGCCAATATTTATGGGCCGCCTGAAGTCAACAAAACTGAAGTCCCAGTGTGACCGATAGTATTGCCAATGAGTGCAGCCAACTACAACATTTCCAGATGGATATTCCGCAAGCTTAGTGCGCTCACAATGAATTGTGAATTACTTTAACCACGTCAGGACGTTGGCTTTGGAAAACGATTTCATTCGGTTGCCTACAGAATACCCACTCGCTAAAAATGGCTACTTAGTATGTATGAACTGTTTCAATTACTTTTCGATCACCTCATAAATTCCAATAAATTTCACTTAAAACGCGCAAAAATAGTTTTTACTCATTTTGTATAAAATCACTCCTCCAATTTTCTAATCGAAGGAAAGCTACATTTCAGTTCCAAAAAGGTGTCCAATACCGAAAGAATTTCGATCCTGATCTGCCTTTGCATTTACATTTAGGGTTTTTAGTCTAAAGGCTGTATGCTTTGTATGTGAGGAAAAATATATATTCATCGGTTTCATTAAGAAAAAATCATGCAGTGCTCATAAAATTTTGCAATGGATTTGGGCCATGTTGTATATTTCATGACTTCGTAAGTAGTCATTTGTACGGAGTGCAGTTTTTGCAGGCTGCCAAAAAGACAGGAAGTCCAAAGTCGGCATCCAAGCGTGTTAAATATTATAGGATTTTGCCGCTCGACGATCAATATTAGAACCCCATTTAAGGGATCTTTCTACTCGAAAATGCATTTCAAAATTTGCTTAAAAGTTTATGGGATCGATCTCTAACTGCTTATGTTTTTATCCTTTCTCTCTCTCTCATATACACACTCCTTTTTGCTTTTTCGTCCTCTTTGATACTATGTTAGGGGGGCAGATCGCAGGAGGCAGCTGAGCAAAGTTTGTGTTCTAACAACTGAGCCTACATTTCACATATTTTTCGATGTCTATAAAGTAAAAGCGAAGGACTATCCCCATGAGAAAATCAACTGTTATTCCAAAATGACTGAGTTAAAAAGTACTTGTCCAACTCCCGTATGCACCGACTGACATCCAAAAGCTTCGGCGTCCTTCGATTAGTTGCGCTCGATGGTGGAATCCTGCCAACTTCGGGTTCGATAAAAGTGATACGAGATCAAATCGAATGTCTCTAGTCTTGGTATCCTGATTTGAGAGGATCCAAGGTGTTTGCTCACCAGACCTTACTGTTTACTGACAGACCTAGCAACTACCTTTTAACAGTGTCACCTTTAACGGAGCATGATGTAGTAGTTTAGTAAAAGAGTATTTTACGCCAAGATCCAGGCAGATCTCCATCCGCTGGACGTAAATTTCCAAGCTAATGCACACGCACACTCACTCCGACCAAGTCGGTCAAATCAGCACAAGAATAATGGAAAAATACATAACCTCATAAGGCTAGGAGGAGATGAATTTGCCTTTTTAGTTTTTAATATGGACTGACAATGGGTTTGACTGATAGAGAAATAATGACCCACGTTCACAGTTCTTACCTTGTTGACGGCCGCAACATGCTGCTCCTTTAGCGTCTTCACATCAACGCTCGCTGGAGGTTCATCACTCCCGTTTAGCAATGCTCCTCCCTTCTTATCACCTAAAATTTTCCAAAATGCCACGCAAACTTAGTAGATCCGCAAAAGCCAGACAAGATTGTATTAGCAAGGACTCTGGTGAGCATGTCCCTTTGCGGGTAGAAGTTAGTTGTTATTAACTGCATGGCAACTGCAAATTAGTGACGGCGACTTTTGCCGTGGACATTCAACTGGTTAAGACAGCTAAAAATGCTTCAGTATAAAATGTGGAATTTGTCACATTGAAGCGAACAGTTCAGTAAAACTGATGGTGTCAAGGTGATTTGAGCTTTGACTGAATTTCTGGCGCAAAAAGCTGCGTTGAGCGGGTAGATAGGTGCAAGCAAGAGGAGGAAAGATACATAATATTATTGATTGGTGTTAAAGTCTCTATAAACGGATAAAAAACCTCTGTACCTGTTCTCCTGAAACTTGCTAGCTACCTTAAATTAAGTCGACAAACATGACAGTTATTATCTTCACTACAAAACTAAATAAGAACCCAAGTTTGTAGCTACGGATGGACTGCAGAACCTTGTCGCGAAATATCCCACAGGTGAAACCCCTGACAGACATGAATGTCTCCAGTTAAAAAAATATACTGGCAGAACAAAAGGCGCGGAGGATAACCTAGACCACCACCACCACCACCACCTCCCTGTTCGTACGCTTTGACAGTTAAACATGGTCACGGCCAACCTTTTACAGCTCTCTAAAGTCCAAATCCCTGAAGCGAACTCAACGTTTCACACTTATAAAGCACTCCACCCCGTGTCCACTAACGGCTGTCAGCGTGCGCTGCTTCAATGGACGCAGTCATGTCAGGTTTGTGTTTTTGAAGCAGGATTATCTTGAGCGATGATCGTCATGCATGCCGCCCCATCGGTTATACTGATGTACATAATGAGAACAGCACTTGAACTCCCAATCTATAGTGCAATTAGGTATATATAACACTGTCCTCCGCCGGATATAGAAATCGTTGTAGCTTCCAGTCAGGGCAGTTGCCGAACGCAGAATTTTCGCAAATGGCCCTTTGGTTAATGAAAGCAGATAACTGTGATTTTCGGCAGTATACGTCTGTACTTTTGCAGTACCTAATGGACAAGTTAACTAAGGGTTTCACGTCTCTTAACTCGCCATAGGTCCACCATTTATTCTAAATGTACCTCGTCCTGTCACCGCACGGATCCCCCTTACTCAAAGCACAGGAGCGTTAATATTCAGTAATGTTGTTGTGTCCGCCACCGAGAATCTAATATTTTCACTGTCACTGACCTTCACCCCGCAGCCCATCTCCGGTAACCGCAATCCTCACGGAGTCTGCAACTTGAACTATAACTCCCAGCTCATGCCCAGCATCCGACACATTTTTGGAGCACGAATTGGTTAATGTTCCTTTCTCCGGATGCTCAATGTCTATACGGTGGACATTTAAGGTTTGCCTTTGGCAATGTAAGTATTCATTGTCATAAAAGCAGAGAGAGAGGGGGGAACGCATCAGCGTTAATCGCTTCGAGACCGTTACCGCTGGTACACCGAATAATAAACCCGGAATGCTAATTTCAAAGCCTCTTATTGTGTTGAACATCACTTCTAAACCGCTAAACGTTCGTCACCACGCGAAAATCTGCATGCACTCTTGATCCCTAGGTCGACGGAAATAAAAGAGGTTCATTTACAGCTTGCAATAGTTAAGAACCAGTGAACTGCCTTACCATGTGTCATCTTCTCCTCAGTCGAGACTATCTCTTCAAATGTCTGCCCCCACTGTATCTTCGTTCAAGCATCCACTTCGTACGCTCATCACGAGAGGGAGATCTGTCTTCTACTCACCATAGTCGTCTCATTGCCATGTTTTTCAACTCTGAACCAACATTTCGGCGCGTTTTCGACTGACCCCATAGGACAGCGATAACTTAATAGCGCACACCTGCGTATGCGCATGCACTTTTACTCAGGCGCTCTGCCGATTGAAATCAGTCCCAGCTTTTGAGTTCGCAGGTGGAATTCACTCAAATCCACCACCTCTCTAGTTATATTCGGGTTCTCACGCTGCTTGCTGAGGACTACTGAAGATTGTTAGGTAGCATAATGACGCCAACGAGTCACTGGCTACTACGACTAGGGCACGCCATCTCCCGCCTGCTATCAACTGCTTGTGGACACTACTTTTAAAAAGACACCTTTCCTAACTTGTTTTATCTAAGGTCTGAGCTTCAAAGAGCTAGAGCTTATAATCTAGTCCTATAAGCACTTATAATTTGGTGGACGCTTAAACACGGCAGGTTTTTAAAGCGGTTATTGACAAATATGCCACATTCGTAATTGAGTGGCTAGGAAGGGTTGAAAAATAGAGGCATATCGTTGATGCTTGAGGCGGTTTAGCGTTAAGGAGAAGCCAAGGGCACCAACAAGTGTACTTTATTAGTCTCAATTTTTTCATCTAGCTCTCCAGTGCCTACTGGGTCTATCTTAGGAGTCAGCGCATTTTCCTCGTCTATCGGCAACCTCGACATGTCGAGAACGATTTTGGATTAAGACGAGAAGACATATCTTCCCGAATTCTCTGTTGTGCTGTCGTCTTTTTGTGGAACTGCAGACTCTGAAAACGTGATTGCAAGAGCATTTTCTAAATTGCCGGTTTGAAGTGGGCGATCCTTTGCTGCGGTGACGGTAGTGCAGCCGTTGTGAAAACCACTTGCTTTACATCCATACTTTAGCTACTCATCTGCTATGTCATTTCATTTTACTCTGTTCGGATAGGCACACGCTGATCTGATTGTCTTTACATTGGAACCCATCTTTGTCTTCTGGAGGTAAGTGTCACGAAGTGGCACTCGCTCTCCAGCTAGCAATGTGTCCGTGTGGCGACGTCCAAATTAAGAGGGAATTATGGCGGGTACTGCTGAAATAGAAGCGTTATCGGGCTTATTTAATATCCACTCCAGACAGTCCTACCACAGACTACCATCAAGTGCCAGTTTTGCATCCAACCATAGTCTCGGGCTCCCGCTATTACTAGCTAAAAAGGGCACTGAAAACGGCCGCTACCCTAGTTGCTTCTCAAATGTCATGTCACAGATTTTGTAGGGTAGTTGAAAGCTGAGAACCATACGTAACAGGAACTGTGGGCTTTATGACTTGATGTGGTGGTTTCAACACACGCAGCACCAACCTTTTGTACCGCACAGATATGACAACGGTCATTTGGCAATCGAACCTCTCAGCATGGATAAATGATGCATAAAATGCTTGTTGCACTAACTATTTGAGCACGCACAAAGGTTGCTTAAAACCCACGAAAAGGCTATCCATTTGTGCATTCGTACCTCTGTAATGTAACATCGAGTGACAGCGATTGGATAAAGGCAAATATAATCGTTGCACCAACTTAAAGCCTAGCGCCATCTTCAGAGACGGTCTATTGGGACGATCCAATAAATTGCCACCTTACTTCTACGACAATAAAGAAACCTGGTTATTTCGTTTATGAGCCTTATCCTTTTCTATGTTTACCTTAGGGAATGGGGATGAATTCACTATACTTTCCCTGAAATGATTTATTTTATATTTATTAACAATGAGTACCTACACGCACGGATAGAGGAACATTCAGGGTGTATGCAAGGGGAAAGCTGGCAAACGTCACATCATATCGTGAACCTAAAGTAGTCTGTTTTTTAAAAAAACAACTGTCCAGAGAGCTTGCAAAATGAACTTGTTAGCATCCATAATTCCATAATTCATATCGCAACGGACGTTCTACGGCGGTGTGGGTTCTCTACTATCCACCGTCTGTATTAAAATATGCATCATCACTGGCTTGAGTTCCAATGATCCCCTTTTCATTTTTCATCGGCAAGATCCATGCTACTCTAGAGAAGGTCGTCCAACACAAACTATCCAGAAATGGGGCTTCTTGGATTCCAAAATAAACGGTTGCTTTCCTTGCCTATTTGCCTTCGTTTTAGGATGTAGAGGATGAAATGCCGAATGCAGGAACTGCAGAAAAATTATAATACCCTCATCCCTCCCCTTCCCAACTGCAAGTCCAATCCGTGGAAAAATAGCACAGCGACTAGGAATCACTATCTATGGCCAAGTTCGCACGGAAACAAGGCAAGCAGACTGAACATAGTTATAACCTGGCAGAACCTTGGGGTTTGCTTGCTGTGACGCCTGCTGTGGACTGTGTCCTGTATTCCGCCAAGAGCTTAACAGTTTTTGCTGGTTGACACTCTGCAAAAAATGAGGACTGATGTTCTGCACGCGCTAGGGTTGAGAAAGCGCAAGCGTTCGGGTTAGGGGACAAAAGCGTGGCGAGGCATGTTTGCGATGCATGTGTTCACGGATTGGTTCGACAGACAGTAACGCGGACCATGGAGGCGTGTGCGACCAGCAACGATCGCGGATGGAAAAAATGGAAACCAAAAATGCAGCACATGAGAAGATGAAAAGAAGGGTCTCAAAAAAGAACTGTGAATGACTAATAGACCTTGGTAAGAGGAATGACACCAAGTACACTGGTCGAGCATGTTGTAAAGCAACGGAACGTCGTAAGAAGTACGTTTATGGCAAATCCAGTCCTATCGTGGACACCATAGGGTGGGTCTTTTCAGTCGGAACATACTAGGCTGAATCACTGTCAGCATAGGACATGAATATACCGTGCGAAGATAGCCTTTCAGACCACAATTTCAAAGGAATTTCCAAAGTGAAACCCGTTTATTTGCTACAAATCTAGTTTAATGCAGCTGATGATACATCAAAAACTTTGTTGGCTTTGAAAGAAGAAATTTGGAAATTCATCGAAAAGTAACCTAAAGCCCATAAACCTTCCATCACTACACTCTCCCCCAGGCCTGAGCAAGCGAAATTTATGAAAGAAAATATTCGGAAATAATGTTACCCTGCACGTCATAGTTACCCCATCTATCTGGCAGATTTTGGAGAACTCTCTGATAGGTGAGTGTGGAGGTAATGTGACTCATCTCAGCCCTCGTCTTCATACAGTAACCCTCTTTTTGACTTTGGCGCATATTTAAGTGACTTCGGTAGAGTCTGAAACTGTGAAGAGGAAGCCTCACTGCCTTGTGGCTGATCCACTTGCAACCATAATTTAGAAAACCTGGTTGTCAATCAACTGGGGGGCCTTCCAGTAGCCACATAATTTTATCGGCAGAACCGTTTCTTCAGCAGAATGATTTTAAATGGGCCTCCTAATTAAAACCGGTTAGTACACGTCTAATCATGAAGCTTTTGTGACCAAGCCCCTATCACAGAGAACGGTTATCAGTACAAGGTCTCTAGACTTACCACTGCTGGGTTTAACCGCAGAATCGTCAATGTCGCTTGTACCTTCTGCTTGCTCATCTGTAGAAAGGACTTCGTACAACTCTCTTACAGACTTTTTCTGCAAGTCTGGATGCAGGGTTCGGAATGAACGCATTTTTGCGATATTGTGATCAGCACAGTCCCCATCGTTATGGGAACACGTGGATGAAGCGCAATAATGCATCGGATATGAAATTCAAAATGGGCCGGAAAAAAAATCACAACAACGCAAACGATCACAAAAGCCAGTATGTGGTAAAGCAAAAGGGGATACAGCAACGTCAAACGACCAACAGCAATAAAAGTGGTGATTAGGCCGAGGGCGAAAAAACAGGATTAGGTGGAATCAATTCCAATATGATTAAGGAAACGTTAAAATTTCGAATAAAGCAATTAGCAGCGGCCAAACGAAATGCGTGAACGAAAAGCGAGACATAAAGCCACACAAAAATTACCAGCAAAGGACGAGAGGTATTTATGAGCAAAGCGTGGAGTATAGAGGGAAAATACAAACCGCATTAGGTGATAATAAAATGCAGACCAATAATATCATACGAGTGGGATATTTTGCTGAGTCTTCAATAACGAGGTATAAGAAGTTTATAAAAACATTTTTACAACCAATTTGCAACTTCTAAGGCAGCAGTAACAGCATGCTTGCCCCAGTAAAAACTGTCCTATGCAAATACTTGAAGACTGAATCCTTTTAGGATAGTTTTATTGGGTCAAGTTGGGTGCACGGGGAGCCCAGACAGGTGCTGGCATTTTTACTGATTGACAAAAGCTGTACGAAATTACAATTACGTTCTGTTCTTCACCAGTAACCCAGCTCTCATCTCTGGCCCAACGAAGCTGTGCTTGGCGAAGCGGTCACACTCCGGTATCCATTTTGACAACTGAGCTAAACCAGATGAGACTAGCCGGTAGCGTTGTAGCCGTTGAAACCAGGAGTAGCCTAGTTCGATCAGTGTAGAGGAGCCAACCGTTCAAGGCCACGGAAGACACAGTGTGTTGAATACTAGATCAGCCCCTGCGTCTCACCGGGCTTTTGAAATTGAGCCGCCATCTTTTCTGCTCTTTATTCGCATGTGAATCCTCTTATATAACTTTAACCCTATTTGTTTATTCGACTAACACAAATGAGGTCATCAGTGCACGACGCTGGCACCATTTTGAAGACGATTCTTCACGGTGAATGGAGGACCTTTTTTGCTGAAATTTTTGGAATTTTAGTTTCAAAATAAAGCATAGCTCCCTCTCTCTCAATGGATCCCTGTGTGTGCGGGATCAGCACATCCAACATCATCTAACTCACGGGAAAGTCTGTCTCACCACCAAATATCTACACGAAGAGACCTGTCCCCGATTAAGACGAGGCGAATTAACCTACTGCACATATGCTACGACGTGCATTGCATTTTCCTTCAGGCGTGTTTTTCCTTGTTTTTTTGAAAACTGCAATACCAAAAGAGTTTGCCACCAAAGCACACTTTGTAAGGAAAAGGGGCAGAGTAAATGTGCAGTTTGATCAGCCACTACTAGGACTGTTGATACCGACGCTGTTGTGAGCCCGCCTTAACAAGAATCCAAACGTATGGAATAACTGCAGGTCTGAATAGGTAATGCTCGCAAGTGCTGGAGTCTGAGAATAGTTTGGCTCGGTGAAGAACATTTTCCAACCACTTAGCTGTATTCCCGATTCGCAGAAACGCACATCAGATGCAAGGTTTTCATTGACTGTGGCGTCAGCTACAATCTTGTTCGAAGCACGCTTTTGGCACCACTTAGGACAGCCTATAGAACCATGAAATTATGAAATCTAGGACAGTCTATAGAACAGCCTATAGAACAGCCTATAGGACAGCCTATAGAACCATGAAATTATGAAATCTTAGACATGGTTCAATAATGAAAGCCTGCAGAGAAACTGTTGAGAATCCGCAAAACTATTATCACGACGAGTGCCGTTATACTAGCGCAGGGGGTGGTGAAAGTAAAGCCCTTGGTTAGTAATCTTCCAGGATCAAACTAATTAAGGACCTCCTACCTGTCAAGGCACCTTCCTGTCAGTTTAATTAATAGATTTGCAACTAAACAGCGTGGCGTAAAGTAGCACTTTTCTGTCAATCTCAAGCTCCTCCAGGTATTTTCCAGAGGTGATTAGAAAAGCTAGGATAGCCCCAAAAATCCAGTTCACCGTAGATGTTTGGTACGGTACTATGAATTTTTTGTCAAAGCGGAAACTCTTTGTCATAACCCACCGCGGAAAAAGGAAGACTTGATGAAAACTAAATTAAAAGTTGTCAGCCAAAAAGTCTAACTGAGCCTTTCTTATACTTGCAACAGCCATAGATAGACAACGTCCACGACAGTTGACCAAAAGGTGGATGAATGAGACCGATGGCATCATTGATACTTGATGATGAAACGTACTCGCCTGAGTCCGTAATCTCGTCTTAATAAAAGTCCACAGGCTATTTGTGCTTATGTACTTTGCGATCTAATTATGTGTCAAAAACGTTTGATAGATCTCGGAATACATGCATTTTCATTGAATAGGATTGGAAAAATGTCCAGACAACTGGAGGCAAAAGACCACTTTGCTTCACTGTGCCATCCTGCAGTTAAGCGGTATTCATCCATGCCTACGAGGTCACCGTGCTGGATATTTTTAAAATGCCCATAATTTTTTCCCCCACCTCCGAATGCAACTTTACTGAACCTCGTTCAGAGATCCCATGAGACTTCCCAGTTTCCCTCTTAGTACTAAACATTACCATCGCCAGAAGTTAAACTTCCAACTTGCACAAACACCTTCGTTCAGGTCCTATCAGGTAAATCAGCTCCGACAGTCTAGCTACCTTTGGCTGCAAATTTGGCATTGTCAGACTTAGTTAATACCAAGTAGTTGAATCAGCCTCTAGACATAAGCATGACTCGCAAGCTCCCACAGATGTTTCACTGGTATTTCCTTTTTTACTCCGAAGACTCGCAGCCTTCCACACGTGGTTTGCCTGATCCTGCCATGCAGCTGATCATGCATATGTGTCGTGCTCTGGAGGTAGCACTTACGTCAACCCGCTTAGCACAATGAGCAGAAATTCAGTCACATTGATGCACGCATTACTAGTGTGCAAACAAAGTTCTGTACCAAAGTAACTTTAGAGCAAGTCTTAACAAACAAGATAGATCGTTGATATCAAGTAGTGACATACAAATCGGGCACAACTCTGAGCTGTGAGTTGTGATGCGGAACGACAGGAGCAACTTGCTCGACATGGTTGACACGTGCGTTCTCAAAGGTTTAATGGTTAGTGCACCCAGTACAAAGCTGGGAGAGGTAGGTTTCGATCTACTCTGATAAAACGCGTTTGATAGTTGCCTAAGCTCATCATTTTACATAGTCTATTTTGGCTAAAAATGATCAATTTATTGAACTATCCTTTTCTTACTTTTTCCTAAAAAAACAGCTAATGAAGTGGAATGGGAATACAGACAAAAACCTACCCATGGTGTGCTTCCGGTTGTCTGATATGATTTCCTGGGTGATTCTTCGCGGATGACGTTTTCTATCCAAAACATTGTCACTAAAAATGTGAAGAACAAATGATTATTCAGGGCAAAAATTATAGGGGGTAAACTCGGTTTTTTAGGTATTTGTTACGATCTGCTATAAGGGGGCTTCATAAGAGCCTCTAGGACCTAATTCATAACTAAGAACACCAACCAGACCTATTTGTTTCTTAATTTCTTCTTGATGATAAACAAACAAATTCTCCTAAAAGTATCACATTACTAAGTTGTATTTGTCTTAAATACTCAAGCAGCAGACGCAGGCATGAGGCTGTCAGCGAGCCCCGACAAAAGGTACTGTGCAAGAAACTGACATTCAGTTACACTAAACCACAATGAAGAAGGACAGAGTTCGTATGTCGTGCAAAATAACAGATCACATGAAACAATGTTTCTTAGACCCAATTAATTCCTCGTAGGAAACACGTTCATACGTTAATCTTCTTAGTATGCACATCTTTAAATCTGGGGAGAAAATCTCAAGGGTCCTCATTCTGAATTGGTACAAAAAAACGCAAGCCGAGATAATGCAAACTAACCTGTATGAGTATCAATAATACGCGATCAAATTCCTATAGCTATTGACGCACAGTTGTGCTAATTTCATGGGAAAGATGTACTACTAAAGCCTAGCGTATGTAAAGTCTGAGTCACTAATGCAAAGCCTAATATCTAATTCACAAGAAATATTAAGCATATTTACGTCGTTGTAATTTCTGGTTTCCATAAACGAAGAAACGTACGAAAATGCCCGTCATAAGGCATTTGGAGTATTACTTTTCCTATGAAAGAGACCAGTTTTCTACTGCCATGGACTTGAGAATGATCTTATTTTTCTAATAACCTCTGCCTGACATGTGTGAATTCAAATGTTTTACTAAAATGCTTCAAGGATAGTCATAAATTAAGTACGATTTTTAGACGGCAAGATATGCTGCTAGGTAAATGCTAAACGGCAGGTCATTTTGTCCGGAAAAGAGAGACAACTTCACGGAAAAATATAAAACTATAGCTCCGCCTCGATTATACCTTGGTCAGTCGACATAACGTTTTCTCACAAATTCGGCTTTAATGATAGCATAGGATCACATGGAAACCCTAAGTGGCTTCGTACATAGGTAGAATAAAAACCAGAATATCAACGTTTCTCGGATGCAATAAGTATCCTTAACTTTCTGTAAATGCTCACGTTTATTCACCGGAGACAAAGTAATAACGTTTTTTTATTGAAAATTACGATCTTGCTTTTTGTGATCTCACAGAATGTATTAATGTCGGGAAAATAACCGATACTACATAACTGCGTATATCCACGAAAAGAGGCTTAGCTTTGGAATCACAGGCAAAAATATGTTAAAATTCCCAGATCATTCCCTCAACAGGTTACTTTCAGCACTCATTTACCTGGTAAGTAGTAAAATTCTCTTGTTTATATTGTGCCCTGAGTATCCTCCATCGTAGCCTGCTCATCAGTAATGGAATGATTTGGAATCTATATTTACAATACTCAAGACCTATACCCAATCCATTCCCCGCGATTAAGGATATTTATTGCGGTTTTACAGATAGTAGCATGCAATAGCGCAATTACGTCCCCTTACTCTACATCGCTGCCAGCTCCTGATGTGTCCTTCGCCTCCTCGCTGAAACGTTTTGATCTCCTCGGCTTCCCATTCTGGAGATCACAAGTCGATCCAGAAACAAAAAGGGATGGCGTTGACGACTGCGGTGTACTCATCGCGGGGGTGTCCAGGTCAACTCTTTGCGACCTGGGGGTGCGGCGAAGATTATTCAGGCTTTCATCTGTCAGAGTGATCGTCCCTAGCGTCCCACCGTCTTCAAAGATTAGGCTGGCCTACAAAGAGATAAGATCTCCATCAACCCACAGACACTAATTGGTAGTTGGAAAGTCACCTAGGCAACACAAAATCCCACAACCTACCTCATATATATTGAACTGCTCCACAAGGCTGGCGTCAGGATTGGAATCTTTTGTGTACTTGTCTGCCAGTTCCTTGATACCCTGATCCTCAAGACAATCGGTTATGTCATAAAACGTCTCCTGGTCGGGGACAGCACCAAGGACTTTGTTTATGAGGATCATTGTGTGAAGCAAAATTTCTACGTCACTAGATTCCTGGCGGAGCAACTCAATCAAGTAAGACCACGGTGGACCATTTAAGGCTGGAGAATGAATCGGAGGCCATATTAATAAGGCACAAGTGCATGAATGTGGCAAATAGAAATTTGCGTTTACTGCCGAAATCTCAGAATACGTAGATCAGTACGTCAATTGAGTACGAATTGTTATAAAAAAACCGCTGGATGCATGCAAGGATTGATTGCGGCAAAGCGCAAACTGGAGGTGTGACTATTTGGCATTACCGCGCAGTCTTTAGATTTATCACCCATACGCATTAAGTTCCCATACGCAAAAAAGTCAATTTTTGGGCATTTTCCAGGTTGAGCACGTATAACCAGCCAGCGACATCAGAGGTTGAGTGAAGAAGCGGCGGGACTTGACGTTTCAGCAGAGGAGAACTGACATCGAAAATGTTAGCGACGTGTATTGTCGCAAAGGTTGGCAAGAGGGCTACAGGATTTATCAAAACCGGGTCATAATCTACTTTACTACCTGAAGTACTATGTTATAAATTTTTAGGCGAAATCTCTCAAGCACTATCTCAGAAACCCAAATCCCCAAAGACGGATGGTATGGGTGCAGATTCAACTAAACATTGCCCAGACAGACTGTTAGGCAAACAGAATGCTAGGTATAAATTGCTGCGTCCATATGAGGGATCGTAGTTGTTCGTTGTCTTAACCAGTCACAGTGGTGCTGATTGATAACTGTATCCTTACACTTACTAGGTGGAATATGGCATAGATACTCTAAATGAAAACTTGGTTGTCTGCTGAGTATTTTGACCTTTCATAAGCACAGTAACTTTCAAAATCCACAAAAATGTCATGTGAATAACTTACGGGAACAAAAACAAACAATTTAAGGCTTTTTCTACCCTCCCTTCAACACAACCGTCAGCAGGGTAAAGGTAAGCCCTGCCACGGCCAAATAAACGCCCAGCTAGCTTATATGTGCGAAATCTACCTCAAAGCGCATGCACCATCGTCAGTGCAGGCAGAGGGTAAGAATGCACACTTACGGCACGGTTGTGTGTGGGACAGAAACTTACTGTTATTCGCATCCAAGTCCAGGTGGGTTGAAATTCAGCCACTAAGCGGTATTTTCGCAAAACGGGAGAAATGGCTCCCAAAACACTCAGCCTGAATAAAACGAGTTACCTGGTGACAGCTTACGCTGGAAGTTAGGCCCACTCTAAAAGCTACAGTCGAACGGACAAAAATTGGTCCGTTGACAGGGATATCCCCTGAGGAGATGAGTAACGCCCTTTGACTAACGTTTGTCTAATAGAAGACGGGGTTGAGTGCCTCTGATAAGGTATCATTCATATGTTCCCAAGCACCCATTCGACCTTGGTTATTCATGCATATAAAAAGCCTACAAGTCGAGCTTTTAACCAATTCAAGTTGCTTCCCAACAACTCCGGTTGTTCTCTTTCTTACAATTGTGTGGGTGCGAGCACCAGTAGTCCATTCCTCGACAACGGAGCTGACCATTATTGTCTAGGAAGGGGCGCAGTTAACTTTCAACGCAGCTGGCTTGCCCCAATCTCTCTACGTCCACCGTCTTCTCGTGTTAAGCCAAGTTCAAGGTGATTAGGGGCAGAGTCCAAGAAGGCTATGTAATCCGCCAACGCGTGTTATATGGGTGCTAACTGATAGACTTCAATTAAGGGGTCTAAGGTCTTCCACAAGTGAAAAAGTCACGAAGGCCACATAAACAAGGAGCCACTGCAACCTGACCCTCCGTACGAAGAAGGGCAGAGCTGTCCGCTCAATTTGGAGTCTTCCAAGCATGTCTTGGTAGTTTAGCAACACATTTAATCTTTTGTGTTGAGGGAGTCAAATACTGCATTCTAGTTGAATAGCCACATGTTTCTTTTGTATTTGGTATCAAAGACAATTTTGTATTAGAATGAATATACATGAACATGGACACAGTGGTCACTATGACGGAAACTCTTCCGTTATTGCATGATATACGCATGTACGTACGTAGGTATGAACTGGTCCAGCCTTGGCGCAAGCCGACTAAAACAGGCTATCGACGCCTTAAAAGAAGTTACTCACATTTGCGGTTTTAACGGCAGAATATGAGCAGCTGGCCAAGAAATTTTATGCACATAGTACTGTTTGTTTACTAAAAAGGTCATGCGCCCTGAACTCTCGCCTTTTCGACTAAACTTTAGTTAATCGAACAACTGTACAACATCGGAAACTTTGTTTTCTATAAGAAGTAGAAATGTTATAATGCAATAAATTGAGCTTTCATGAGAAAGAAACGATCTAAACTTCAATCGCTTGTTTGTAGGATTTAATGTGACGACCGCTAGCACACCTGATGTGTGGTGATAAAAGGCCAACGAACGAATTTAATGCTCTGGCACCATTCGCGTGCCGAACCGAACAAGCGTAAACACGTGTCGAGACGCCGCACAGATGAAAGTCAAAGATTAGCTAGGGCCAAAAAAGCGATCTTCTCTCCTTAAAAACACTTTTTTCTTGCGGGTGACCATGCAACGGAGCCTCGCGTCATGCTCAGCCATGGCTTCATCTTATGTGTATGGGTCACCTGATACTGCAAGCTTATCAACGTGATAGAAGCACTCAGAACTAGCAGAATTTATGTCAGTTCTACCATTAGAGATACTCCGTCACCATTATTATTACATTGATTCTGAAGTTCTGGAGATTCAGCTATTTTTTTGCTGAATTAAAATTCGCTAAACTGCCATTTGTGTCACATTTGCGATCGATGATACAGAACTGTAAGATGCAAATGAAACTTCCGACAAGGAAGTCCCTAGGAAATACAGGCAAGAGGAAACTCACTGGAGGATTTGTGGAATTGGTCTACAATTTCCACAAAAATCATGGCGTTTGATTCAGTATAGCCAACGAACACCGACAGCAGATGGAGTGCGGTCTTTTTAACGAGACAGTACTGAAAAATAAAAAGGGCATTACTATATTTGGTGGTTCTGTTCGTTTGAGCGTTTAAATAGGCTCTTCTGACTGCTTCAACAGCATTTCCAAACAGTGAAAATGAAAGTGTTCAATGAAGAATACGTATGTGCGGATAAGCTCTTTTCCTACGACAAGTGCAAAGGATGGACTGTCAATGAAAGGCGAACAGTGGTAAATGCTATGCCTCAACACGTCGGCATGTGAATGTTCGAGTTCCAGGTGTTTGTATGAATAAAGAAAACTTGTCGAACATCGGAGCAATTGGTTTTTTATTCTGAGCTTTCGAAATCTTGCAGGAGTTCAGCGTCGGGGACAGTAGCACCAAAAGTAAAAGTCAATCAACAATCAATGACGCAAGTCTGGAGGTGACTGCGCCGTGCTCTGTATGCCGGCACTAGATCCACACATTTAGTAACAGAATTCCCATCCAAGGCCCAGGCTTCCATCAACTCTCAGCGTGTCTTAATTCCGGTCTGAACGATTAGCTTTGTGGCTGCGATGTTGAACTCATGACGCGTTTTGTAGGCGGGGGCAGCCACTTGGAATAATTCGTGGCCCCGTCACACTGTGAGCTTAGGTTCATGGATGCGCGATTCGAGTGCGTGTTGAGTCTGTTCTGTGTAGGGAAAAGGACAGTTTAGGCACGGGATGCAATAAACTACCCTGACTGCTCCTTGGGATTTAGTCGCTTTTCGATTTCCATGACCCTGCTACCCATTGTAACTTTGGGCCGGTGTGCAATTTCAACACCTAGTGCACCAGCAAACCATCCGATCGCTTCTGTGACATCCTTAGTATATGGCAGAGCATGCCGTATCCTAGGTGATGTTTCTGCCATACATAAAGGACTCCAGGAAGCGACCACGCACATTGCTGCGGGACTAGTTGTTGGAATTGCACACCGGCCCCCTTCGAAACGGGTCATGAATTCAACTTCGAAGCCGTCAAATAATTCTTCACAAGAGTCGTCGGCAATCGATTGAAGCCTGGGGATCGGATGGGAACTTAGCAAATCGATATAGTGATCTGGCGCCGACATACAGTGCCTACGCAGTAACCTTCAGCAGTTCGTCATTAATCGTTAATTGGCGTGGACTGTTGCTGCTACTTTCTCTAACGACAGACTCCTGCAGGAGTTCAAACACTCAAAATAAGACACGAGTTCTTCCGGTTAATACGTCTGTTCGATCTTTTTCCTTATAGAAATGATGCTAGGGAGCACAGTGAGACCACTTGAAAGGAATTAATCCGAGGTCATAAAAGAAAGGAGGAAGGAGGTACACTTAAAAAAGGCAATAAAGGAATGCGAAAATTGAAGAGCATTTACAACATACTGGTGGCTTAAATTCAGCCATGTACGCTTATTCGATCATTGGAGTATTGCTGTGACGAGCGAACGAGAAGAGCAACCATGTTTTTGAGATGATCCAACGGTAAATGCAGAATATCTACCACGTTTTGCCATTTTTGGCAACAGATTAAAGGCTGGCGATGCATTCGCATAATAGCATATTACAACTGAACGCAGGGCAAAGTCGCTTAGCTAATTCTTTCGTAGTATATCTACTTCAAAATCATTTATGCTCGAATGTCTCTGAGGACAACTGGCTATTTTTTATCCCCTGGTCGGATCTTCACAAACCCTTGAGGTTTCAGCTGCATGCTAACATGAATGTGTGCAATAAATAGTTTAGACTTTATGGGCAGATATTGAAGTTGGCTGAATCAAACAAGGAAAAATTAAATTCACTCAGCTGCATTTAACTTACGCAACAAAAAAGAAAATAATTGGGTTCTAGTTATGAGCGGTCACACCCCGGGCAACCGCCCCAACCGGCGGGCTAAACCTAGTGAGGGTCTCCGGGGTTGTGTGCGTCTCCAACCCGGTACGTCTGCTCTCTTCCCTCCCTCTCCCCTCCTCCCTGCCCTCTCTCTCACCTCCTATCTGTCGCCTCCCTCTGCCCTCCTCCCTGCGGTTCCCCACTCTCCCATCCTCCCTCTCCTTCCTCCCTGTCCCCCCTACCTCTCCCCTCACCCTTCCCCATGATCAAAAATGTCCTATGGTGAGGACGACATGCAATCATGTAGGTGGTCCAGGAAAATCGGTATATCTTTCATTCACCCAAACTGTGACCTATAGTAGAGTTCGATAGCAACCTGGGATGACTCAGAAGCCCTATTTAGGGACAGCGCTGCTTATCCCTTGCGGGGGAGGGGGCTTTAAAGGATGCCCTAAACAAATCCTGGGTATCATGAAAACTGCAGCACACCATAGCTCATAGACTGCAATTCATGCGGTCGAAAAACTTTAAATAATATCAACAATTACTCTCCCAGTGCCCCCCCCCCAACCGTACCCTCTGGGGTACCCCCGGGCTGCTCGGGTGAGCCCGCTCGATCAAGCAGCCTGAAATTTTCGGTCCTTTGTAGACAATCTGAGCAGCGACCAACCAGAACGGAGGACGGCGCTTGTCACTCGAGAATTGGTTCGATACAAGGTGGATATTGCTGCTCTCAGTAAGAGCCTATTCTCTGAGATGGGTCAGCTGGAGGAGTTGGTGCTGGCTACACCTTCTTGAGGAGCGGCCGACCAAAGGCAGAGCGACGCGACGCTGGTGTTGCCTTCGCCTTTGCGCGCGTCAATGACAACGGAGTTGTCTCAGGGGCATTCGCAGTGACCAACAGAGTGAAGCAGGGCTGCGTCCTCACGCGTATCCTTTTCAGTCTCATGTTGTCTGTCATGCTAATGGACTCCTACCGTGACACACACCCCGGGATCCGCATCACCTACCGGATGGATCGCCAACTCCTCAATCAACAGCGGGTGCAATCCCAGTCGCGTGTACCCACAACCACCATCCATGAACTTCTTTTCGTTGACGACTGTGCGCTCAATGCAACGACAGAAGGGGACATGCAAAGGAGTATGAACCTCTTCGCTGCCGCTTGTTACAACGTCGGACTGCGCATCAACACGGAAAAAACGGTGGTCATGAATCAGTTGCCACCTTCTACCACCTACAACGCAGCTCGCAATAATGTCAATAGCGTCCAACCTGAAATCCGTGGAAACCTTCACCTGCCTAGGCAGCAACCTCTCCCGTAGCATCAAAGGCGACGATGAGGTCGCCTACCGAATCGCTTAAAGCCAGCCCTGACTTAGGACGCATGCAGAACATCGTCTGGAATCGACACGGTATCCACCTCAGCACCAAACTCAAAATCTGCAAAGCTGTAATCTTGCCGACGCCACTGTATATGGAGAGCGGAGACCTGGGCGGTCTACCAAAAGCAGGCACGAAAGTTCAACCATTTCCACCTCAACTGCCTCCGTAGACTAATAAAGCTGAGATGGCAAGACAGGATCCCGCACACAGAGGTGCTGAAACGAATAAGTATCCTCCGCATCTACGCCCAGCTGAAACAACTGCAACTGCACTGGAGCGGCCACCTTGTGAGGACGGACGAGTGACTTCCCAAACAACTCTTCTATGGAGATGTAGCCGCGGGTTCTCATCGACAAGGGGGTCAAGAACGACGCTAGAAGGACACTCTGAAGACTTCCCTGAAGCAAATGCAGATCAATCCGGCGAATTGGGAGGTCCTAGCCCAGAACCGACTGACCTGGAGGATGACAGTGAAGACAGGGGCAGCAACCTAAGAAGCTAACCGGGTCACCACCGCCAAGGCCAAATGTACGGCACAAAAGTCACCAGTGACCCTGTCTAACCCCGCCAATGCACGAACCCTATTAAAATGCCTGTGCTATCAATGCACCTTCCGCTCGCAAATCATCCTGGTCAGACACCTTCGAAGGCAATGCAGAAACAATCTGGTAACTTCAAATTCTGTGTCAACTGTTCCCGACTCTCTTTCGGAGCCCCCGACGGTCACGTCCCGGCACTAATTCCCCCACATCCCAAAACTCATCACTTGATACCTCCACAACCACTACCAGCGCCGGCCGTAACCACCACAAGTACCAGCGATGGGGACTCGGTACTAACCTGTCCTCGTTGCGACCGCACATTCACCTACGCATCGGCCTGGTTGGTCACTTGTGAATCTATCACATAGAGACTGTTGAATCTTTGCCTGGAGCACCAACCCATGGCAGAGATCGCTGCATCCACTGTCCTCACGCATTCCCTCGTATGGGCATATTTGATCATATGCGCATCCATGACAGCGGAATGCACTACAATATCGACGGCACCGATACCCCACGCACACCCTCCGCTACTGCCATTCTCACCGCCACCGCCACCACTACCACGAACGACAATCCCCCAACCCGTTTCGATTTTTCCTGCCCACACTGCACCTGAAACTTCACCTCACGCATCGACCAGGCCGGTTAGCTGTTAATCCATCTCACGGAAACTGGCGAATCAGTGCCTGGGGCTCCGACATAAGTCACCGCGCCCGCCTCCGCCCTCACTTCTCCCCCACCTTCGCAAACTGCATGGGCCTATTAGGTCACATGTGGCTCCATGCTAACCTGCGGTAAACCACCGTAAGCTGAAGCATATCAACGTACAATACCTCCCCTAATACATACGCAATACCCTCGCCATAATCGTGTACCTGAGAATATCATGGTCTCTTAGAAACCGTGGCTTGGAAGGTTGCCAATTTGACGCTTACACCAGACCACGCCGTCAATCCAGTGTGTGTTGTGCGTTGAGTGGCTGATCAGCGGACAGGGAGTCAGACGGCGATGGCTCCTTCTAACCCCGGGTTTTGGGAATCCTGGTGTGTGCGTTATGGGGGCCAGGTCGTGTTGTGGCGCGCGAAGACTGCGACGTCGACCCATCAGCCAATGCGCCCACTCCCACATCAGACAACCGGCCAGTTCGGATGGCCTGATTCTGGCGGTGGGGGAGAGAGTGAGATCGATGGCTCTGCGCATTTTTCCTCACTATAAAAAATCTGACGCACTTGAAATTATCATGGGCGCTAAAAGCCATGGCTTGGAAGTTTGCCAACTGACGGGATAATTCGGACCACGTGGTCAGTCCAGTGCGTGCGTTTGTGCACAATGGACGGCTGGCTGACTGAGACTCAGGCTGCAATGGCTCCTTCTTAATGTGGCCTTTATGGCACTCCAACTCAGTTGGGAGCTAAGCCGCCCCTCCCTTATGTTATTTGTTCTTGTTTTGTGTTTGACCGCAGTACGTGGGCTTGCACCCTCTCCAATCTTCGGTCTTCTTTACTCTATCTTGACACCGGGCCCAGATGGGGAGTGGAATGCAGAGTGAAGAAGATGCTTCGCAAGTCTACTCTCCATGTAATCCAGCGCAAGTCACCGTCCCACCGTCACCTCCCTTCTAGGGAGCATGCGGTGGACATCTTTGAAAACGAAGATCACTCTGGCGCTATACTTCTACGTTTCCCATTTAAATTGGCCACGTTTTGGCTGCGCCGCACCAACACGGGGGCTAGATCAAGGTACGAGAGACGTTACTCGGGTTGCGGTCCCCTACCAAATGCCGAACATGGGGGTTGGCGTGATGGCGTACGTGCTAGGTAATCGACTAAAAACACTGAAAATCGTATATTACTCCCTGATTTTTCCTGAATGATCTGAAACTAATTGTAATTGGATACCCGAAATACGTAAAATGATATGTAGAGAAAGTAAATTCCTCTCAATATATGAAAAATGGTACGTTTACAATTGCACGTGACAATTTTATTTAACTTTATTAGTCAGTGACCAGCCTGCCAACATGTGAGCTTATGAAATATTTTATTCCTGTGACGTCCCTATCGGTGCAATCAAGCGAACATTTGTTTGCCTTTGTCAAACGCAGTTAAAACAATGATCAAACGGAAGAAACCCTGACAATTCACACGAAACCTCGTGGAATACTCATTCGAAATTTAGGCTGCTTGGTAAAAGCCATGTTTTATATTGTCCGTAATCTGGAAAGATACGTATGTGTGAAGCTCAAAAAAGGACATTTTCGAACGCAATTCTACATTTATTATTTTATTAACTCGTTGTTTTGCATGAACAGGCTTCCTGTACATTTAAAACTCTAGCTTATTTAGCGACACCGATTTTTACGTTTTCAGAATTTGCCTCTCTCCAACCTTATTTTCGTAGTCTTAGGGACAATGTTACTGTGGGCAGGCTAAGCGAAGACCCATTTCCTCATATTTATTTTAACTAGTTGCCTGAATTGGAAGGAAGGGGGGTTAAGAAGCGAGCGAGAAAGTCATACAGTAGTTACCTTGCAGGCGAGGAGAGAATAAAGCCACCGAATTGTTTCCGGATGCTCGCTTACACCCCTCATTCCGTCTACGTAGAGAATAAGCTGACCCAAGGCTAAAAAGATCAATTAAAACGTTTGAAAAAGGTAGCGAAATCGAATGAAAGCTCCTGTTCTCTTTGCCATATATATATATATATATATATATATGGCAAAGACGTTATACCGTACTTCCGACATAGATACTAGCTAAAAGCCCAGACACGTGTTTCGCCGATGTTTCTGCTGCTTTGTGACACAGCAACGAGGGGTTCGGCTCCTCAGTGGGTCCCCCAGCGTTCTCTATGCGGTTTCTGGTATATGGACTCCAGAGAATAATCGGGTCAATAATTTCTGAAATAATTAAGTGCAGGACATGGAGTAAGGTGATTCGGACATGACTTTTTAGAGTCAGACTCGAAATTTCAATGAACATTTGGTTCGAAGACAATCAACCACTGTGGAATAACCACGTAATGCCTATTCTACAAACAAGTAGTACTACAAGTAGTATGAATCTTATATATATATATATATATCACAGCAGAAGTTTGAAATTAATGATTATACGTGAAAAAAGCAGGCAAATGTCCTGAGGATGTTCGGAGTCCTCAAGAGTAGTAGGAGCCAGAAAACACTGAAAGTTACTTTATTAGTCGCAAGGGGAGAGGTCTATAGTTGCCTGTGGAACGGCACAGTGATTATTTGTAGGTGCCGCTTTTTTTATAATGGGATGAACTCGCGAGGCAGCTTCCTCACTTAAATCTCACTGCACTTATTCTATTTTCATTTCAATCCTGGAAGTTGACTCAGGAGACGAAAAGCTAGATAACCAGCTAGCGAATGCTCTGTGGCTCATAAATACACATAACTCATGTTTCAATGGAGAATCTCAAATGGCCGGGTGTGTCATGAAAGCCACAGGACTGACTTAGCTCTTCAGTTGACAGTCTTCCAAGTCACGACTCCTGGAGCGTAGGGTTACTTTAGAAGCACTTCCCTAATTTGTCTTGCGGAAACAAAACGCTGAATTCAAGGTAAATTGACATTTTCGTTTTTTGCGGTCCTAACCGAGGGGCCTGTTTTGAGTGAAGTCAACTTTTGATATAAGTGGTCGTAGTGGGTGTAGATGACATGCGGCCGTCGCTTAGAGCCGGTCAAATTTCGGCCTGGATAGCACATACGTAAGATAGCGTCATCAAAGCCACACCTGCCACAACAATATATATAGATGACAGTGTTCACGTCATTCCATTCTGAAAAAAGGAAACGACGACAATTCGATACGGGTGGTATACCTAAATTGGTTCTCAATAATGGCTTCTAAAGGAGTAACTATGGTGGACTGAAGCAAACATAAAATTTGGTGCTGATTACTGAAATACATACGAAATCAAAATTCCATCGCCTAAGGTTTTCAAAGAAGATTATTTTGTTAGAAATATCTGCGGAATACACATATTTTTTTGTGAAAAAACTGTGTTTTGTGGACAGCTCAGCGTGTTTTCGGACAATTAGTCCTGTGGGTCATACTATGAAAGTTTTATGCAAAAAATCCAGATCAAGCCAGCACTGGACACAGTGGTAGAGATTTTTGCAGCAAAATGTGCACATCTATGAGGGGGGGGAGTTAAAAGAGTGGACTGTAGTACTTCCGAGGCATCGCAAGATACCTAGTTAATTCCGATGAGTAGATACTGAAGATAGTCCTGACGGTGACCACGTTTAATTGCATTTATTCAAGTGCCCACCACAATATACGAACTCAATTTCATGTGCGAGACAACCACAGCAATTCTTATCAGCGCAGTCGCCCTCTCATATTAAAATACGTTTCCGCTATTCACCGTCCCTCTATTCCTTCGGTAGGTTTTAAAAAAGTTGAATTAAATATTTCCTAGCATCTCGGTTCACAGATCAGTCGGAGGGACGTAAATCTGGCACTTTATTACGTTATAAAACGTCGACAAAAAGTGTACAAGATCAAATTGTGCCTTTCAACGCTAAAAACTGCATGACAAGAACGACTCGCCCCTAGTAGATTTCGAAGTTTTGCATGCACGACACTTAAAGTTGCGCGGGAGTTTATATAGTTCTTAGTTTTTAATTTATAGTTTAAACTGACTAGCTGCCTAACATGCTGGCGATCATTTCAGATACTTCTTAGAGTTTAACTTCAAATCAATTGTTGGCTGAATAAATTCAAAGGCTTATTCTTTTAAGCAACAACTTTTCCGTGGTAGTTGCTAATGGCCGCTCAATCTCACCAACAAATCCAGCATCCTAAGAGAATTTTAATTACGCCCTAAGGCAGATAACACTCATATCCCAAGGTAAGAAGGTTTACCTAGTTTTTTTCTGACTTGTGTGTCATCTTACCGTAGTCAAGTCCCAAACCTAGACCGCGGCGTTATGACAGTCAAATTAAAGAGGCATATGCTCAACTCCAGGGATGAAGAAGAAAAAGAAGAAAGCAGACCTGTTCCGTACTTAAGTTGGGTCATGTCACCAAAAGTATTAACCCTATGACAGAACTAGCTTAAATATAACCCATTGAGGTTTTTCAGAAATTTCACTAGCATCGCTCTAAACGCTATGCCGTGGCCTTTCATAACTTGCCTTCTATGCCCAAACGCTTCGGGACATTAGCTCGAAGAAATATAGAACAGAGCTTTGATTTGGCTTGACGAACTCTCTAGGGTTTACAACGAATACTATAACTACAATAACTATCACTATTTTGAACATCACTGATTGAGTTAGCAACGAGTTTCGCTTACATGTCCTAACAGTACGACTGAAGTCGGTAATTCCATTTCGACATGGTGGTCTCAGAGCGGCCAGCATCCGATAACCGGCTTGATCAATAGCAGAACATTTGGCAAAGGCCAACGGAGCGATCGGACTTCCCGACCTCGATTGTTTATGACTAGCTGACGACGGTTAGTGCACAGTGCAAACCCCAAATTTGCTAAGCATATAGATGCTAGCAAAGCCAGGATTAAAAGATTGAAAAAGACATTATATGGCTATATCAACCAATCGTTTTCGAGATGCATTCCAAAAAAGGGGACTAAGTCAGCTTAGAACGTTATCTGTTTTTTAGACAAACATTATCAGTCAAAGGCAATACTAGCGAGGTCCTAGATCTCGATTTCGATTTCGAGACTGACTACTTACCCCTTTAAATAAACTAAAACATTTTAGGAAGGCAGGTTTGCGACGATAGAGCTTATTCGTCCCGAAAAAATTACACGCTGGGTTGCAAAGTAAATGAGGAGGCAGTAAGTTAAGTGCCAGCTTTTCGGACGGGTCTCATAATTTTACTTTTCAATGTAAATTTTAAAAATCTGAGAACCATAGCTACTTGCAAGGGTGACGAAGAGACCAATAAACTTAACAGTTCAACTAAGCACAAATTGGGATAACGACAGCATTAAATGTGCAGTGTAAAACACATTTTAAATTACCCCGGAGAATATAGTTCTGATGTGTTTGGTCTGACTTCGATCCGATAGTCACTAGGCAATGCAAGCCTGAGTGGGTGACAAATTCGTGCACGAGATCCTTGTCATTCTGGAAAATGGGATACAAAACAGGGGATGAGCGGAGAAGAGAGTAGCACGCACAACGAAGTAAACAACGCTTTTGGTGGATATATCTGCAAAATTGTTACGCATAAGCACAAATCCCAGGCAATATCGGCTCGGTTTGATGAATTTGAAATCATCCAAAGAGGCATTCAGTATGGTCAGAACCTTAAGAATGAGGCATTCTACTGTAAAATGAGAGGACATCGTTTAGCTGAACAATGAGTAAAACTAGACTATTCAGGGCTAGAATAGGACGAAGTGTACAGCCCTCTTGGGGTCATGGTGCCCCTGCTTTTACTGAGCGTACCAGCAACCAGACGATGTAAATACTGAAAGCATTGGGATGCCGCTCCAAGTTTTATTCCTCTTGCTTTGCTGGTTTGTGTGTTCTGTCATTGAACTAAGTGCACCTCCTTGCCGACTTAAGCGCCTACCGCTGATGACAGCAGGAAGATCACCGATCGCTAAGGAAACTCACTCTTCCCGTTCGGCCTTGGAGTTCATTCTTGAACCCCGCCAGCAGCTGCACAGAGCTAGTTCTAACCATTGAGCCACGGGCTCGTTGTCTTGCCGGTATACCGATGACAGAAACAATAAAATTTGAGGTTGGAAGAAGAACTGGGTGAAACACATGAGGTAAGAATGCAGGTGTGAAGGCCCCTTCATCGAAAAAAACTGTCTGTAGTTGAGATAGGCCTCGTTTAGTCCTCGTGTTTTGTTTCAACGGACTGGCCTTCATTAGAGTTTTAGTACAAAGCGAAATCGCTGATTTAAGCAGAGAAGCATTCTGGGTCAAATTCTTTAACGCCCAGAAGCTGTATGATTTTTCATTGCTTCATTTATCTCTAAGCGTCATTGCGATATGGACATGGAAGTAGAAATCGACTGCTCTCATTATAAGGGCTTCTGGATTGAAAACAAGAAGAAACGCGCACTTTTTAGCGAAGGCATCTTTAACTTGAAAACACATTTCTTCCAATTTTTCTGATAGAATGTCTGCTCTAGAAAAGACATTCTTTGTCCTTTCCGTGAAGTGAGTGCCTCGATAGTGAAACGCCTGAAGTCCCGAAGGTGTACACTAACTTCCGGGGCGTAATTCCTCTAGTATTAACGTTTATGGTACCTACATCAGTGTTGGAGGATTTCTAGGCCGGAATAAAGGCCGCTGGGTTGCCACTCAATTAACGCTCATGATCATGTCTATCAAAGTGTGCAAAGCTCATTTCCGTGAGTATAAGTATCACCACCACGTCAAGCCAGGATAACCTCTATTATTTACCGGGGTAGGCCACTGAGTCCAATCGCATCTAAAGTTTTATTATTCCGCCCATGCAACCAAAACCTTGTGGATTCTGGGTGATGAGATATGAAAGAAAAAATTTAAAACTCTTAATCTGTGCTCATGGAAGTCAATGTCCTTGCGGAAAAAGTAATGTTTTGGAAAGCAGAAGGAAACAACTGAAGGCTGAGTGGACGGAACCGGTAAATTGCGAGGGACTCGGATGATATAATGAATTTCTTACGGAGTTTAGAACGATTTTATCACTAAAGTCTGACAGGTGAAACCAAACTGTCACGCCCTTCACTGCTCAGCAAGACAAATCAATATCTTGATTTGCGTCCGGTTCTCTTCAGTGGCTACATGCATCCTTTAATTGACCCTTTCTCTTTCAGTTTTTTTAAAGCACTTTTGCCACCCAGTCTATCAATGAGCTGCCAGTATTATCGGCTAATGACTGCAACGTAATATCGAGGTCGGTTACATGCTGTAAAGGATCCGAAATATTAAACCGATCACTTCCAATCAGTGCTTCTTACCAGCAGCCTGTCGACTAGAGGAAATTTAGCAAAGCTGTGTTGTTATGCACTTCTTGAAAACTGGTGTGCCTTCACTCAACTCTCTGCCTTCTAAACGTTTATCCTTTTAATCAAAAATCCTTCAGACTGCTACTTAAAGCGAGGACGGTTCAAGTAATACAAACACATAAGAGGTACTGTCTGGCGTGCGGGTTTTGAAGCAATTAAATAAGCTTACCTGAAATATTTGTTTGAGTGAGAAGAGAGCCCGTCTCAGTTCCTGACCCGATGAGGAGTACAGTTTATCTGAAAAAATTAGATTGGAAATTTTCAGAAAGGTGCAGTTGGTAGTCACAAAAGTGACCTTTCACTACATTCTCATCATGAAAAGTACAGAGCGATGTGTGAAAAAACGCCATAGCGTAAACAGCTTATCGGCGCATGAAACTTTCTTTTTTTACTTCCATTAGGTTGACGGAAGCTGAACGAATGAATAACACGCTCAGAGAAGACGTATATTTGTTAGTCGTTTCCTGGAAATTAAAAAATTAAGTTAAAAAGCCCCAAAAGATATTGCAGCTATTGATGCATTTGCTCTTATTCTTGTTTTCTTTCTCTTTTTAGGTTACGATTGGAAATATTTCCTTGGACTTAAAATTCAAAAGTCATGAACGCAGAGGGACCAGTAGCAAATAAAACCAAGACCGCGCGCTGCTACGGGTAAAATTTATACTTTCGGATTCGAACAGTTGTCATTAGTTGTAGGCCAACAAGCGGTTTCTATCTTCGCAAAATGCTCATAAGTGCCAGAGAAGCTGAAGCTGGAGGACGTCCAAACTCTTCAGTCTGAAGTTGAAATCATGTCACTCACCATGCCTCCCTAGCCTATACGATGGGGATTTGAGCACACTCCAACATAGGCGCACGTAACTGCCAGCATCTTATGAGATCGGAAGTGAACGTCAGCTGCAGTGCCAGAAATGGCGCAGTTACGAATGGGGCCACAAGCGAATCTCAAGCGCGCTCGAGGTCAGATATGTTTACAGGCAGTTTATTCCACACTGATGGAAATCGTGGAGGGATGTCTAGCAGGCAGGAAACTGTGTGCATTCTTCCTGCAGAGTTAATTCACAGAAGCGCACTCCAGTTATTGCGGGTTCAATTTGCAGGATATGGGTGACAGCTGAAGGTAAATCGGCTTTTATTGATCAAATTTGATTTTTACATATATTTTTGTTTTAGTGTTACGATAAACGGAGACGAAAACCTTTGTGCTGAGCTATCTATATAAAAAGAAGATTGAGTGAGAACAGACTCAGATACTTATTTATCAGCGATTACGGGGGTGTAGATCTAGACATCGGTTTCAGGCGTTAACACGGAAATCATAAAAAGTACGATTGATTCGAATTCCGATGATGACTAGATCATTCATAATGAGATAGCTTGTCATGCGTTTTAGTATACGCAAAGGATGTGGAATGACACTGCGGAACTTCAACGAACGGTTATGTGGCCCTAGTACCCGACAACGAACTACTGTACGACACCACTAACCTGACAACAACTGATAGGGTCAGGGTTTGTGCCATTCGTAGGGTTAGCGTTGGGGTTAGTATTTGGGTTAGAGTTAGCGTCGAGGTTAGGGTTAGGTTGGTGTGTAGGTAGGCGTGGATATTTAGGCGTGTGATACGATCTGAATCTGTGCTAAAACACCAGTTACTTCGAAAGATGAAGGTGGGCATATAAGTTTCTTTTTATTACCAACGCATTACTGCCTTCTTCCGTCCTTTAAACTGCCTTACTCCCATCGCCACCGTTCCCGTATTACACGTCTACCTGTGGATTGTGCTCATTAGTAGGGTCGTGCAATAGTTATTTGTCGGTTACTGGGGCTTCACAACCATTCGTTGCATGCGAAAATTACACTTGAGTCGAATTTCGGAGATCAGACCGGAATGTGCAATTTATAAGGCGTACCCCTCGTCTCTCTCGGACGACGGAAAAGATGTTATGTAAATGCATCTTCTACTGGAAATGCATAAAATAAGTTAACCAAGTGAATGCATTCTGTATAAATCATTACAGGCTTCTTTTAGAAAAGTCTCCCTTATTGTTTCTCGTAGCGAATGACATTGGCTCTATGGTGGCCATTAGTTGAGGAAGTCCGTGTGAAACTCGGTTGTTCAGCTGTTTGCTCTCCGTCTATCATCATCTCCAAATATACACCAGCCCAGTTTAAAAGTCTAGTGATGCACTTGAGCGACCACTGCTGCCCGTTGTTTTATTCGCTTTCAGTGAGTTGCAGAGAAAAGGCCTACGTACCTCGCGTGCCTCTTCCAAACAGAACTCACTATCAACACGTTGTCCATGCTATAAGCCTGGCAGCCTGGCATGTCACCATGGCTACGCACGAATACCAACTTAAATCACGCCTGCATCAGCGCAAATACATTAGTGATTAGAAAGTACGTAGCGTGAGTTAGGCAACGTCACACGCAAAATGTATGGCATGCACCCTGGGGTGGTTCATTTTGTCACAATACATTGAATGGTTGATCAATTAACAAAGGCGATTGCCGTTGCTTCTATCTCTGAATATATACAGCCTTGTGGAAAAGGTATTGAAATGGACTTGACGCAGTTAAGGCTTCTGAGAATATACAAATCAGTTAGACCTGTTTGTGCAAGTTTTCTTTAATACGGGGGACGCAGAAAATGGCTAAATGAGTTCCGAAGCAGAGGCGGAGTCTGGAAATTACTCAACATAAGAGCAAGCTTAGTTGGCCCCTACGGTTCTTAATATCTTAAGTGTAGTTCCGATGTCCGCTTAATGGGAGGATTAAGCTATATATAAACGCGAGGGCCATTGACAAACAGCCAGCGCTCATGAACAGGCAATATTCCAGAGTAACGGCATATGCACTCATTGCACCGTTTAAGGCTTTTCATCAACTGAAGCAATTCATGAAGTTAAAAATTCAAAATTCATTCAATGTATTTCCTAGAAAATACGCATAAATAACCTTGCCGAAGTCTTGTCAAATTTTCTGATTGGCTCTCTAACCAGTCTGAGCATTAGTGTTCTACGCATCACAGTGCGTAAAACCAGTACTCTGTGAGACTATCAAGATATGCCAGCTGAAATGACATTTTACACAGGTAAATTTGAACTTCTTTATTTGAAATAAGTCATGGTTAAAAAATTTACGTGAAAGTTTGACGCTTAGACCTGATTTCAGATAAAGCTGCTTAAAACAGGATTTGCTAATGCGAGTGAAAGTGGTTTGATCGATACTTTTTTATTTTGAATGACAAGATCTACGACACTGTTGGAATTAACAGATAATTGTTGATAACACAATAGAATAATGAAACGCCCCTTTAAACTGACATGAATGAACCCTTATGCCGCTAAGAGCTAAGTGTACATCATCAGTATCGAGTGGAATCGAGTGTCAGGAGTGAAAGAACATTTAGTTAAAATCGGAGCATTTCTTTAAGCTTGCATCTCCCCAGCTCGAAACTACCGCGCCAGTTGCGAAAGTAATCCACGCCGCCATGCATGCAGTTTTTAGGTGATAGTAATTGCGGGAAGTCTCCCGCCCACAAGCTGCGTTTGATCTGCCTCGCAGTGACGAAGGCTTGCCTACCGAAGCTGCTGAGCAAATTGCACGCGTTTACAAACGCGCGAAACTGCACACCATCAGCTCCGTTGTTTTTTTTGTGCGGGCGCGTGTTTTGTACGTACAAGCGAGTATCGATCACTCGGGGCTTTTGTAACCCACGCGGCTACAAGCCAATCCATTTGGCGAAAGCGACGCACCATTCAGACGAGAGCGGTGCCAACGGCAACAGTAGCAGCAGATCATCAGCAGCATCACCTACCTCAGCAGCAGCAGCATAAGCAAGCGCAACTTCCTTACAGGAGCTGACTCCTTTTGAAGCAGTCACAAGGACTACGATTTTGACATGCGCGCTGTCCCGACGACACCATGAAGGCCACAGATACGCAAACCCCACCCTCTGAAGTTAAGCAACTGAGTGAGCGCTGCCAGTAGATGAAGCCACTTCTGAGCTCAACTTCTGCGCCGTTAGACCGACATGTGGGTCAGGCCTTCTAAGAGCGCGCAGTCACAGGCGCGCGCTCAAGCTTGTGAAAATGACTTTAGAGACAAACAGGGAGCATTTATTTACACTGTTCTCAAGCGGGTTAAAGTTGACCCTGCCCAGTGAGTCATAAAACAAGCTAACAGCACAAAACCACACCGTGTGCGCATAGCAAGGATCTTGGCGGGCTACAGCACTCAACCTGCAAGTGCCTTGAATTCCTCCCTACCACGAAACTACGAACAGGCGTAAGGTGTCTCTGAGGGGCATTACAGGGGACGTGGGAGGAACGGATCCCAGACATCCAGGTGCTGGAGTTGACTGACATGCTGAAGCAGGTTCAAATACAACTGAGCGGGCACAAAAGGAAAATGCGATGAGCACGTGCTAAGGTGACTGCTCGAAGGGAGTTTTGTTATGAAAAATTGCAGATGCGCTGAACGAAGACGGCGCTGCAAGTGCGCCTTGCAAAACTCACTCAAATGAATGCAAATTAGCCAAGATACCTTGGAAACGCTCTCGAACAACCGACAGGTATAACGAACATCCAACAAAATTGGCTCAACTATCTTCAAAATAACCCGAATAAAGGAGGTCATAATGAAACTACAGGCAGGAGAGCCTATAATTTTATTGAAGAACGCCGCCGTCAAAAGGGCTTCTTTGTCGACGTGAATTTCAGGCCCTTACAGGCATCGCTGACACTATCAATACACCCCCAGGCACACCTGAACATCAATACCACCGGCATCTTCACTGGTAGCAGCCTGCGCGTGTCTTCAATATAGTAACTTGTTTTAGTTCCGGTTTATCTTGATCAGTCAGCGTCGGGAACGAGAAAGCGGCCAGGGACCAAAAAATACTCACCGTCAATAAAAATTTAAATACAATTTTAACGTGCGCGCGTTCCGGGCAGACATTTGAGTCGCGTATCGGACTAGTCATCCACCTGCAAGTAGAGAGAGCCGGTGCTCGAGGCCCCGACCAATGTCCACACTACGTCATCACGATCAAACACCGTAAGGTCCTACTCGGTCATACGAGCATCCGCGATCATAAGCAAACGCAGCCTTCCTCATCGCCGAAGCTCCTAACGGTCGCACGCTTTCAGTTTCTATAAGAAACTTCTCTGTCATATGCACCAACGTCTCTCTCGCACACCAACCTTAGGGGGACATTCGCAAATGTTGGTAATAATTGGTGGGAACTAGTAGATTTGCATTTTGCGTGAACATAACGTGCAAAATACTAAGAATCGACGCCACGCCCGCACACCGCGTCCAATCTCTTCACAAATCAACCGACATGCGATGTGAAAAAGGGAATGGGATTGAACTTGGGGAACCCCTCCTCGTGGCAAATCACTCGAAAGTATAAAAAATAGAGTGTGCTTGAACATATAGGGGTTTTCTGAAAATATTACTTCTAGGGTTAACAGCTGATAGAATCCGTAGCACTTCTTATCGCTTTGGGACCCGAGCCCATGTATGACACGTTTGATATAGAGGGACAGATCATAATGGCTCCTTCTTGACGTCATCTTTATCTTAACGCTCTCCACTAAGGAAGCTGAGACAGCACCTTGAAGTTCTGTTCATATGTTGGTGTGGACTAGCCCATCTGTTCTAGGAGTGGAAATGTGTTCAGTTACACAAGTAACCGACCGACGCCTATTACCACTCGTCAGGACACTGTCCTCCACTTTTAACTTCATCTGTGTTAGCGGGAAAATTGTGACGGATATAGTGGGCGCATGATAAATCTCTCTCTTCACCATTGTCACTTCAGACGACAGGAGGACGGTACGAAAATGCTGATTAGGTCAGAGGTAATTACATTTATTTGATTTTAGATTTTTCATTGCCACTTACTTATAATAGCCTGAACACGGACGATGGCCTTTGTTCGAAGAACGATTGCTATCGAATTCCTAAAAAAACAGAATTTTGTGAAGGAGATAGGGAAGATTGCCATGTGTAAAAATACAAGCAGTAAATGTAATTACATAAACAGACAGCCACCTATCGTATCTCAACTTTCAAAAATGCGCAAAAGACTCCGCATTTTGTTCTTCAAAGGGTTGGGCAGATGCTTGCATGAAAGTGAGATTACGCACATATTTTTTATAATCCATCGTTCTGGGTCAGTGGTGGTCCAGGGTTGACATTATTTACACTAGTCTTATAAGCTCTACTGAAAGTTTAGTTCTGGCGACCACTTCCGCTTAAATTCCTCTAAGCCAATTTATCATTTTTGGTTAGTTTATCTATTTTGGCCGTCGCGTTACGGAAAGGTAATCCAGGCAGTCGTTCATAGCACTGTTACGCGCAAATTTTGTACACAGCGTTAGTCATCACGCCCAGCATAGCCAGCAATCGGCTCCACCCACACTTGCTGCAACGGGCACGGAGAATAGGGGGGTGGAACTGCGGCCAGTCCACTAGAATTTGCTGACTACCTTCCTCAATGCAAACTACCAGACGCGCTCCAAAACTGTCACGATGCGTCAAAGGCCGTGGCTTGGAAGGCTACCAACTGACGGTATAAATTGCTCCTCCTCTGGACTGAGAATCAGGTTGCAATGACCCCTTCTTGTCGCGTAGACAGAAGACAGTGCGCCCGATCCCCAATGCAGTCGACGCACTAAACGTGGTGCCAATTCGTTCGTTCTCCAGACGGAGAGCCAGGTTGCAATGGCTCCATCTTTATGTGACCTCCAAGGCAAATCTTTCCATCGAGCACTGAGAGCTTAACTTCCTCTAGATGGATTCACTGGAGTCGGGGAGCAGGGCAGGATTTGTAAAGCCTAGATGGGGCTTCAGTCTCCACTGCACCTGCTCGCGTTTCCGGTCGTTTGGCGTCTACTTGGTCATTGGAACATGATACTTATGGCGAGTGCGGTGAATGTAGCGCATGTCTGTACGTTGACCCTTTGACACAGCGGTAACCTTTCTCCCTTACGGCCGAAAAATTATCAAACAGATGTTCCACAGTGTCAAGACGAAATATCCACACCTATTTATTCGCAGGATCTCACTCCCGAGTATGGCATCAACCTGGCACTTTTGCACTCGCAATAGGCTTGTGCTGTTAGTGAGATAGTACAGTTCATCAGTTATTAGTCACTTGGTTTTGCACTGTAACTTATGCATCTTCTTTGTTTCCAAAAAAGACACTTATTAGGTGACCTAATTGCTGTAACCTTTTCAAGTTCCGCCATTAGGGATAGGCGTTTTACCTGATAAAATATCCGTTTTACAGCCCTCGCTAGTTTTTACTGAACTGTTAATTACGGTGCCCCAACTTGGTCGTAAAAGCCCTGGACTGCTAACAAGGCCTTATCTCAAGTAGCAGCGGATGGTAAAGAAGGTCTCGTACGTCCACTAGGCAGCTGAATTTTCAGCGATGAAAAATAAAACATCCTTCTCACGCCCGACACGGGGATTTGCACTAGGATGAAGCACTGATTTAGATCTAAAATACTCTTGTTAAGTCCACTACTTAGCTCCCGGCCAGCGAAAGTCGCAAAATGCGCTGAAAAGAACGTGGAAAATTGTTTTTGTCACACGAACCGCTAAATGAAAGTGGATTTCACAGAGTAAGGCAGGATGAATTGCTTAGAAAACAAACCAACGGCGGCAGTCTCAGACAACCACGATGACCAAATGTGCCACACCCTGTTGCGTGCAAGCTGCCAACGACCTGCCAACGTGGAAATAGAGGGACCATGCAGCACAGAGGCAGAGTAGAGGACTGTCACTGATACGCCTCGACCATTACACTTCAGCTAGGAGAGATTGTTTGTTAATTAGTCATAGTTCCGACCAGGAAGACGTCCTTACCGTGTTGGTTGCATAATGGTACTCCTTGCTCCCCTAACCCACTTTATGAGCTCTGTACGCGTTTTCTATCTTCATGCGGTGAAGGGCTTGCCATATAAACCTCAACTTATAGGGTATGCTCAGCGCGCTTCGATGGTATGAATCTCTGTGATGCCGTGGCCCTGAAGAGCCAAAAAGCTGTCACCAAATAAATGCTGTGCAACTTTGTTTTTTTTTCTATCTTCTATCAAAATATCTTTCCAGTGCTGTTCGTGAAGACTGAAAAGTTGTGATGTTCTACAGCAGTGTCATTGAACTACCTTATTGAATAACGAAGATATTTGGCCGAGTGTTGGCACAGAGTTGGCTATCAAAGGAATCCCCTGGTTCGTGACAAGCTACGTTATTTCCGACAAAGATAATCGTCCCGGTCCAAAGCGTGCATATTCACCAGGCAGATGTTTTCGTCAAAGGAACGAAATTCACGCACTGAGCATATGCGAGCCCACTTGCTTTGGAGGGTTCATATATAACAGCTGTCAATAGGTGTAACAACGTTGTACGTTCTGCTACGCACATTTTGCGCTTGATTACAGTCTTCCCGTTGGCAACTGCGCCTTTCCATTGAAGATGAGAAAAATTTACCTAAACAGTATACCTACCCGATCAAGTGAAAAGCTTGACGGAACCTGGCTGTCTATGCAGAGTTACCAAACATTGCGCGACGTCGGCCTTTAGGAACATTACTTTGCATCTTGGTCAGACATCAGTTGATTGCATGCAAATCTGTTGTCTGTAAACTAACTAGCCCTTTTAATTATGTTATTCAATAAAATTTGTCCGCAAATAATCCAAAAGTGTAACAGCTTGAACAGTTGAAGTTTACTCAGTTAGTACTACGGGAATAATCCTAAGAGTGAGTCTGCTCCATAACATTGCGCGTGTGAGGTCTCTGTGGAAACTAATATATGTAGAAGGCTAGCGGCGCAAAGGAGTTAACATGCATTTTCCTTATTCCCATAGGGTAGCAAAGAATGGCCCATGATCTGTGTACCTTGATTAAGAAATCTTAACCGTCAAGTTTTTGCTTTTCTTAGTGCTTCTCAAGCCTTCAGCCAACCAGACACATTAACTGCGTCGATAAGGGTGGACAGATGGAGGATCGAAAACACTCGCCGTGTAAGTCTAACGTTTTTAAGGAATACAAAAAGGGGAAATGGCTTAGAAAGAAAACCGGTTTGGAAATGACTATTTGTATTCCGGGAACCAACTGAAGTTCCGGGGGAGTAGTTGTATCGAGAGGACATTTGGGGTCCCTGTTCAAAGTCACGAGTGAATGCCAGGTTCATGAAGGTAACGTTCTACTTATATTCAATTTTTCAAGGCAGTCGTGGTCTTGAGGGCGTTGGAGAAGGCTGTGTATGACCTGGCGTAGGTATATGGGCAAACCTTACGACTGCATGCGCGGTCTCATATAAATAGCAAATTGTTTTGCCTCTATCTCTCTCTCTCAGGTTAAAAGTCAATTGATCAATAGAGACCGTCTAAGATCACGAAAAATGAAAAACAAACAGAAATATGACGACCAGTTTTCTAAGTACAAAATTGGATATCCTAGTGCTTCTGGCCCTATGAAGTTCCTTGTCTAATGACGTATGATTTAAGGCAATCCTCCGCCTTCAGATTTTGATTTAAATTTTTACTGTGCATCACGTCAACGACAGTTATTATTATCGAAGGAAGACGTAAACCTTTATCACCAGGGTTTGGTAAGCAAAAACGGAACATTCAACTAATCTTCTAAATCAAGGAACCCAGTAAAATGGATTCAGTGGCATTGGTGCCTTAGTACCAGCTTTTCCATATTCCGGAGACTGATGTGACGCGGAAAGGCCTAAGACAGAGGTTCAAGTGACAAACAACCTCGATCTTGGCTATAACACACAAGCGTGAAGTCATAAAAAACTACATCGGTGTATGTTCTGTGACCGTATAGTGAGAAAACTGCATGTTAGGCGCAGTAGCAACCAGAAACACGAAAAACTACCCACCATATGACAAAAAGGTGTTCTGGCATCCACCCAGACATGAACTGAATTACTAAGGCATGGCGAAGCAAGCAATGTCGCATACGGTTGCTTAGACTGCTCAACCGAAACCAAGTACATTTAAACATTGCCAACAAAGACAATTGAGGCTAGAATTGCCATTTCTGGCTTATAAGCCATCACCAGCCAGCCATACCCAACCCTAGGTGTGCCCTACTTGAGACTCAAACCCATCACCTGTTGAGAAGAAGTGCAATGCACTAACCAGTGAGCCACGGTATCAACATGTAGCCATGCAATTTATGTTATGGAATAGCTTAAGGCAGTTTTTACCGCTTCGCGTTGGATTTCGACAACCAAAAACAGCATAAAAATGCCAATACGGGTGATACTGGGGCCAAACTGACAGGTTACTGGAAGGCCGACACTTCCCTCGTTCAACCGATCCCAAATTGCTTCAATTTGCATTAACCGGCACTTAAAGCCTACAGAGAACATCTACCGAAATAAAGCAACAAACCAAATGTCCTAACTAAGAAGGACAGGGTAAATTATAAATTGAAGAACTAGACATTTTGAAATTAAAAATAGGGACTTTTTTAATTCGGCGATTTCCGTCAGCAACTTTGCATCTGCTAGGAGAACTTGCAGTTCACCAATATCCGCTCAACCTAATTATATCTTCGCCTAGCAGGTGAATAAAGTAGAATTTAAATCTGTTTGTGTTTACTTTGTTATTTGTCGCTGTCTACTGCATTCGGAACCACAGCTGATATGATGAAAAACTACTTATAGGCATACCTATGGCTATCCGACAGGAAGTCACAGCCCATGAAGACTCACTGTTGATCAATTGACCAGATTTTTCAGCAATTTCGCCATTCAGTATGCTTCCAATTATAAAACTTTCTACAGTATCTCCTTAAACCCTTAGAAGACTATGTTTTCACGTGTTTTATGTCAGTATTCACACTGGCGGGCGATAAAATGTATCGCGCTTACTATAAGCATAGGAACTTATGCTTATTTCCTCATGCAGATCGATTTTGTCAAGATTCTTCAACGCTGTGCACATACAATACTACGCGAACGTGAGTGTTTTTATATAGCCTCCCGTTGCTGAATAACCTAGCCTTTTGGTTTGCTGCGTTTACCCAAGTGTCTTACCATCGCTGAAGCCGTTTACTCTGCCCAAGATAGCCATTTGTTGTGTCTTCAGACACCTACAGGCATAACACTGAATAAGCCTGTGCCTGTCTTATTAAATAAAACGGGAAACCTTTCTCGTCTAAAGCAAAGACTTAGGAAGAAAATATCTCAAAAGCTAATTACATCAGACTTTGTGATTCAACAGGGTCGCTGGCGGCATGCGCTTTAAACACGTCTTACTAAGAAGTTAAAAGAGTGAAAACTCAATGGCCTGTTCACAAGCCTACTGCACTTTATATCTCTGCTTCGTGGAGGGCTATGTAGATTTGGAAAAACTATACGTTTTATCGAAAAAATGGAAGCTACTCAGGTATAAGCATTCAGTACAATATATATCAATCATCGAATCAAACTCGGAATCCGACTTGAAATCTCCCAAATTCAATCGCACCGAAGGATAACATTGAGTAGCCAAACCAAAAGAATTTAAGAAAAATCCATTGATTGCTCTAAACGTCCCCTTAATATCTTTTTAATCACTTACTCCAATCAAGTTTAGGGAACGTAAATGCAGCTCTATCTCGGATCCATTTGCATAGCTGGCTGGTATTCCATGCTGAATATCCCCTATCATATTTTGTTCTCGTGTCATATCCCTATAAATATAAGTGCAAGATAATAGGAATGTTAGAAGAAAAAACAAGGTTAGTGGAACCGAAACCCTCTGCAAGAAATAACAACCGCAGATGTCGCGAACCCCTCGATTTTTGGTTATTGGGTTTGCAGGCAAGAAGCTTGCACAATTATCTCACTCTAATTGCAAGCTAAGACTTCATCTAGATGGAGTAATTAGCACAAGTGAAGCAAATGGATGGTTAACACTGCTTTCCATGAAGTAAATCATTCAACTAGTGACTAAGAAGTCATCACGTAAGTCAAATCACCAGGATTTTATTCGTAACCATTGAAAATCAGCTGCGGATGCCTAAATGATCAGCAAACTAACTATGAATTTCTGCGATAAATGCGTAGCGCTTAGATGTATGACGCGGTGGTGACATAACAACTGCATTCCTCTGGAGAGTCATTGCTTCTATCTATCGCTATCTTCAACGGCGTTATGGATGGTGAAATCAAGACGTCTTACAAACAGAATTATTTATTCAGCAGTTAAGTTACGATCTTTTAAAAACTGTTTTAATCTGATAATTTGTGATTAAAGTTAATGTACTCAGATTTTGCTTCGTTAGAAATGTTGCTCCTACTTAGAGTCTTTTTGGAAACTAGTTATTTGCCGTAAGCTACTGAATTAAATCGTTGTGAAAGGAGGGCAGTCGAGTCACATAAAGTATTAGTACGGGACCGGATGCCATAATCTTAGTACGTTTACATCATGCGCTTTTATTATATAATATTTTGGTGAGATTTCATTTAAAACAGGTGTCTGCCACAACCCTTTCATCCTTAAGTTGAACTTCCGCGTACTGATAGTAGCATTCTAAAGTGAAAAAGGCACAGTCAGCTATTCCGTAGGATCATTCAGAATTTGTACGCAGAGGCAAGGATTCAACTTCAAAGATTATATTCAGGAATATTCCCTTCTTTGGATATCTATGAGTTAAATAGAAATGAATGTCTGATAGATACAGGAAGAGCAAAAGTGCCACTTCTGGATGATTCGGCTCACCAACCAAATACACGAAAACCTCAAGTTAGGAGGACGTGAAATTTAATCCCTAACCAGAATGTGGTAGAACGTCAGATATCTGAAAGCAGTTTAGGAAGGTAAACAACCTAAAATGGCAATTTATCCTTCGCCATTTTCCTCTCGCATTACTGCCTACTCAGCATTAAAAACACTTCTGCAAAGGTATTGAAC
The DNA here is from genome assembly GCA_017591395.1 of Schistocephalus solidus. NCBI lineage: Eukaryota > Metazoa > Platyhelminthes > Cestoda > Diphyllobothriidea > Diphyllobothriidae > Schistocephalus > Schistocephalus solidus. Next base: position 76,002 of record WEDG01000438.1, on the reverse strand, counting down.
TGGAGCCAAAAACCAAACGGAAGTAAGATGACCTAAGCTGTTAAGGAATTTCAAAAGCGTCACTTCTGCTGGGACTTAAATTTCTATTCCTAACTACAAGTTCAGCATTCGGAAAAACAATCAGTCCGCAAGGCAGTTGGGCTGCAGATTTAGAGTTAATTTTCCCATATAAATAGATTTCGCTAGAGAAAAACCAGGGGTTGATGCAAAGAACTCTCAAGTAACACTCTTCTCTTTGGGTGCGCTTTAAAGTCTAAGATTACGTATGGAGTTTGGCAACAGCTTGCAAACTCCTTACTTCACTAGGAACCATATATTTCAAGCCATTGGATGAAGAAAACAGCTGATGACACAAATTTATGACTTTTTACCTACTCTGTGTTCTCAAAAATGCGAAAAATAGCATGTTTTCCAAGAATTAAAACCCATAAAGAAGGAACGCTTTCAATGAAACTCGTCACAATATAAGGGATACTTCAAAGCATAGAGTCTTGGGTTCTTATTCATTTGCCAGCATAAACAGGTGCGAAAATACCACTGACATTTGTATAACCTACAAAGGTTAGGGATTAAAAGCATTTAATCTAGATGAAACTTTTATAAAAGGTTTTTAATGTCAATAAGGCAAATGTTACGGTAGAAAAGATGCAGCTTCGGCAACAAGCATACATCTTTAGACGTAAAACGTACGCTCATATGATTTTTTAGCACAACTTACTATATTTCTGAGAAAAACTGAAGGGTTAAATTAATCTATACACAAAAGAACAACAACATTAAAATTAAAAATTGAAAGTGTGGTAATAATCTGATGTTGACAAATCTTTCACGTACTCGTCCGAAAATCCTTTCATTTCCTCCCACTGCTGCTGAAGAGTGGCATCCATGTCCAAATAATTCCCAAAGAAGTTTTGTTCCTGCCCGAATCGATATACTTGCAGAATACAGTTTCCAGCTGAAAAGTTAAGGAAAAACGTTTTTAAACCTTGTGAGGTGCTTGAAGCATTTTGTGTAGTCCATTAAGTTGCGTCCGTAATAATACGTCTGTGAGAAATGTAAACCGTGGAGGTTTCGGTGGCTCCAGAAATCCAGATTTAGTATAATCGAACGGATCCCTATCATCTAAATAATAAATCCGTGTCGTAAACTGAGCCATGATCCAAGACGCTTGGATAGTTTACATTTTTATATATAGCACTAGTTACGAATATTTACCTTCGATCCGTTTAAACATATTAGGTTCACTTGAGGCCAATAGTTATCCAACTAGTAAATAGGGCAACAATCGTAGTCCCTTTCACCAAAAATGTACAGTGGACCAAGACCAAAGTTACATATTTAAGCATTCACGTCAATTTGATTCGAAAAAGGATATAGGTTATCGGGATGTTGATCATTTGAGCTACATAAAAACTTGAACAATATATACTAGTACAGGTAATTACATTCTAATTCATAGCTTAAAAAGCAAATAAGGTTACAGATCGTGTTACGCACGCAGAATTTCGCATAAACTGAAAGAGAATGTTTGTTAATATCAACGAGCCGTTTGATTACGTGATCGACTGACACCTTATATCAGAAATCTATTAAATTATAAAAATTTAACTTGACCCGAACGACGGGTATTTGATGAAACTCGACTTATAATTATTTATTCCTGTTGCACTGACAATTGAGGAACAACACCGGTAATCGGCGTGTCGTGTCTGGGGTTTTGCAATGTGCATGTGAATACTATTATGCTATAGGCAACTGCTCATATTACAAACTGTCATGTTAACTCCAGTATAATTGCGAATCTATTAAAAAATTCATGGCGATTTGTAGAGAGCTTTGTGAATTTTGATCATTATAAAAATGTATTACAAAGTTTCATACTCACATTTCCCTCAAATATGCTTGACTGAACTGACATGTTCGATGCCATTAAACGTCTACTGATGGGTTTCCAGTGAGCTTATGACAGCGCACCGCCATCAAGAAAAGCAGGCCAGCTGTCGTTCTAGGGTAAATATTTCTCCTTTATTGCATACTACACCGGCCACACTGAAATGACGGGGTAGGACGACCAGTGAATTCGGCAAGCTTTTTGATCGAAGCTTCACACTGCCATTTGCTTATTCAATTGCAAAGTTCCAACAAACTTTTAACTGACGTGGGGGCTGATTCCTGTAGTTTTCGGTCTAAACTTCAGAATTCACTAAGATATACCTAAGAAACAATTGGCTTCCTGTATCCATCAGTAATATATTAATTCTTCGGCTATAGTACGTGGATGCGTGGGATTGTGCTAAGCAGAGGACTTTACTGTGAAGTACCGGTTCACTTCAAAAACCCTAATGGAGAACAACCAAATGCATGGCAGTTGGCAGGGTATCAATGTTGGTGGAGGGAAACGAAAAGGTTCTAAGATACGCTGGTAAATTTTGTTGAATCAACGCAAAGTTCAATGGTAATACAAGGTGATGCGGTCGTGGGTTGAAATGTGAAATGCTGGATCAGTGATATGGAGGCAATGGAAATAAAATTAGGAGAAATGAAATATGCTGCGCTGGCATTACGACATATAAATGAGCTTCCAGATTTTAAAGGGTGTTAACGCGGGTTATTTGCCACAAACTGGCCAGGACTTAAACATAGACTGAAAAACTTTATTAGATACACATATTTGCATTTTCAACTATTCTATTTTACAGAAATGCATCCATCGGAGCAAAATTGGATAACTTGGTTCTTTTACGTTCACCTTCTTCTCTTTTTCGCAAAGCCTGAACCTCAGAGTCTTCTCATTTCCTAAATATCATGTCAACTATTTACATCCTCCCATCTCACCATATCTTAATGGCTTCCAATCTGCCAAAGGTCCCTTCGTTACAGCTAACTGACATATGAAATATAAGTAGAAACCGTACACTGTAAAGCCTTAAGTTTGCTGTGCATATAATAGAATATATTTATCTGATTGCGGCATGGGCGCTATCAGTTTGTTTTTGAAGGTGCGCGGACGGTCCACCCTCAAAAGCAGACCGACAGCGTCCATGACGCAGTCAAATAAACATATTCTATTATATGCACAACAAACTTTAGGCTTTACAGTTTACGGCTTCTTCTTATATTTCATAGGTCAGTTAGCTGTAACTAAGGTTCCTTTGGCATGTAACCCATACCTACTTTGAAACTTCTTGATTATATATGTAGGACTACGTGGTAATTTTTGCAGCCCCTGTGTTTGGGAAAATTTCGTCAGGAACTGCGAAATCTGATGATGATGAGTTCTCACATGCAAAAGCTCCCGTCATGTAAAAATAAAACTCTAATATTGCAACACCCTTAGTGGTCAACAAATCGAGGACAACCTGAAAGATGTAAACAATATATTTCCTGAAAAATTAACTATAAGCACACTACTGCATACGAATATAGCCAGATATTTCCTCAAGGTGTTAAAACACGAAAAGCAGGATATGAACTTCTTAAAATATTCTTTCGGTGACTGAGTGATACTGAACTTGTAAGTGTCTACACACTGTGAGCATCTCAGGAGCGTGGACGGACGAAAATGAGTAGTGATGATGATGATGAGGAGGAGGCGGAGGAGGAGGAGGAGGAAGAGGAGGAAGAGGAGGAGGAGGAGGAGGAGGAGGAGGAGGAGGAGGAGGAGGAGGAGGGAGGAGGAGGAGGAGGAGGGAGGAGGAGGAGGAGGAGGGAGGAGGAGGGAGGAGGAGGAGGAGGAGGAGGAAAGGAGGAGGAGGAGGGAGGAGGAGGGAGGAGGAGGAGGGAGGAGGAGGGAGGAGGAGGAGGGAGGAGGAGGAGGAGGAGGAGGAGGAGGAGGAGGAGGAGGAGGAGGAGGAGGAGGAGGAGGAGGAGGAGGAGGAGGAAAAGGGGGATTATGATGATGGTGGTGGTATTGGTGGTAGTGGTGGGGATGATGATGATGATGATGATGATGATGATGATGATGATGATGATGATGATGATGATGATGATGATGATGATGATGATGATGATGATGATGATGAAGATGATGATGATGATGATGACGACGACGATGATGGCGATGATAATGAGGATGATGATGCTGATGATGATGGTGGTGATGATGATGATGTTGATGAGGATGACGGTGATGAGGATGATGTTGGTGGTGGTGGGGGTATTGGGGAGGATGATGATGATGACAACGACGATTATGAGGATGATGATGATGGTGATATAGTGAGATCACAAGAATACGCGAGCTGCCTCTTAGTATGATTTTTTAGGTGTTATGGAACTTTTGGTTTCAAATTTAGCAAGAATTTGAGACAGGAGAATTTAGCTACAATTCTATAAATGCCAACTTATCGGGTTATATTTCACCTAAGAAAAGGCTCAATGTAGATTACTATTTGCCACTGAGCATTGCTACATTAGGTTCTTATCACTTTTTTGATCTAATTGATCCCCCTGGAAGGACAATTTTATGATCATCAAATTAAACTCCTTCATCGACATTGCGCACAAGAGAGATCGATTTCGATGCTCGTTGACTGCATGTTCCCCTCTACGGTAAAAGTCTACGTGATTAACACATCCAGGACGCCTCTCGGTTGATGGATAAAAAACTTTTGGCCGGGGTAGATAAAAAAGATTAACCGTTTCGACATTTCGAGTTGGAAATAAATGTAATTCGCATAAAGTGTGTCATGATATTGTCTCAATCCTTGTTGGTCGCCGTCTAACAAATCCTCGGTTGAATCCCCAAAGGAAAACTCAACAGCAAGGGCGAAAATTAGACGTTTATTGACTTATTATTACAGCGTATGCAAGGCAAAAAAGAACGTACGGGGGTATACAAGTTTGGACTGCAATTGGACCACTTCGATAGTGCCCTTGAGGGGTTAGCATCTCGACTGGCCTTCCGACTTATCCGAATGATTTAGTTAAGCACTAATCCCTGTCGGCAGCTTGCGCACGGCCTATGGGTGGATCGATAGTGCAGCGTGTGAAAGAGTCGTCAGGGCGGTGTGTGAGCGAATCGGTTAGGATGGCTCCTCCTATTAAAGTGTCGTAGACAGCTAGTAGGCTCTAAACATTGTCAAAAAACAAACCCACTCAGGATGTTCCTCCTGTGAAGCTGGCCTCCGTGGGGAAAATAATGCGAAAGTGCATTTTTAGGGATCATAATCCGAGTGCCTGACGTACCGCTGCGCCTCTAGCGCGTAACTGCACGTGCGCGCTAGTGACAAGCTGATTCTCGGCCAATCACAACTCTGCAAAGCGGTCAATCATCATCAAAACCGACGCAGGCCTACTCTTGGTTAAGGCGCTGTGACTACGCTTAAACTCACACTTGGGACACAGCTTACGTGGCGCCGGATGTACGCCATCATCCGGCTGCCAACAACTTCAAATAATGTTTCCGATAGTTCTGTATAGAATGCAACATTCTCCCAACTGGTGTCCCACTTCTCTTTCAATTTAGACCGGGCCTGTATGATGTAGTGGCTAGAGTCTGCCCTATGGCTTTAACATACGCGACACTTTCACCGACGGTTTATAGGTTGTCAATGTGCTAGTGAGACGGACTAGACGAGTACTTCAGATATTTGGAAGAATCCTGAGAAAAAACAGGCCTCTTGAACTGAAACTCGATAGACTTTTTGAAACAAATCTGGCTTCAAAATCCGCCCTTTTGACTGCCTCAACGGAGGTGACGGCATCCACCCATGTTCATTTACGCTGTTCTTAAAATACATAGCCTTGCTAATAACCTGAAGTTCATGTAGACAGAGGTTTTTCATAAGTTACAAGGTTTTAATGGAGGATTGTTTACAGTCTCGAGGGAATATCGCTCACAGATCCATGGAGAATGCGTGATCAGTTAAAAGTAAGCAGGGTATCAGGTAGGTTCTATTTTAACGACATGTGGTCCACTTCGTGAATTCTTCAACCTTGATATTGTAATTTCCGTTCGACTGTCACCATCCAGAAGGTCCACTGTGTGCACCCACAGCATGGTGAACACAGAACAGTGACTTGTACAGTAGCTACCGCAATCGCTCCTCCGTCACCCACCTGGGCCCAGTGGCAAGACAGAGTCAGAACAACAGGAGACAAGATCGGGTGCAATTACTGGCAAGGCAAGGACGAACCAACTTTTCACAGAAGCAAGTAGGATGGCTCGGATTATAAGGAGTCATTGCAGTATCCTTTCCGCCCTCATAGAACAGAGTTATTCCGCTGGTTGGCAGCCTTCTAAACTACGACTTTTAGGGCATCAGATTTTGGTAGTGAAGTTTCGTGGAGACGCGGTCTACATCATTCTCTCTTTCTCTCCCATTCGCTAGTCCACTGTCCAATCCGGTTAACCACCTGATGCTGGGATTGGACCGAACTGGCTCATGCGACATACGCCTGCGCCTAGGTGTATCAACCCGCTCCCCGGGTATGGCATGGGTTATGAGATGCGCGGAATCTGCGTCGCCCGATTAACGCGCCATAATCTAGTCCCCGGGTCAGTCGAGCGCATCTCGCGCACGGCCTGCTATAGGGACCACAAGGTGGACTAGAAAGGCGACAGTCAGAGTGGGGCAACCCACCAGGTAACGAATGTACAAAAGAAATCCTGTAGATTCCTCCGATCTCTTGACTGAGAAACCCGAAACATGGGTTTTCTTCGATTAGTCCACAAAGAGTATATTACAAACAACTTGGTTTACAATTAACGTTTATTTTGAAAAAAAATACTTCAGAGGAGACTGAGCGTGAAACTCTCATCTAGAAAGGCCGTGAGGGAGCTGTAGGGGCAACCGACCTGGCAGCGATCAGTTATGATCTCAGGATTTGCTACCACACAAAGCGGCAGGTTTAAAAAACGGCCAAGCGCTAAGGTCCACAAGTTGCCTGACTTGAATTTGGCATGACACGTTCTCTACCTAATGCATAACGCGCGAACTAATCCGTGAAGATCAACCATCTGTCTAACCTAGTGCTCACGTGGCTTTGCGAGGAACGTCTCATGTTTAAATAAGGATTACTACCACCCTGCTGCAGACTCTGTCCTGACTATTAAACTTGACGCGCTTGAATCAATGAAGTTGTGCTGAAAGTCGTGACTTCGGAGGCTGCCAACTGATATGATAATGCTGTTCTCCTCTCAGGAATGAGAGCCAGGCTGCAATGGCTCCTTCTTGCTATGACTGTTCCGGCACTCCCAACGCTTTGGAATCTCAGCAGCCCCCTTGTGGTATGCGAGAAATCCTGGTTACTTATGCGCGGACTGGGTGTGTGTGAAACGTGCAGGCGGTCTCTTTAACTATGTCAGCCACCGCACCCGCTTTCACTTCCAATCTACTTGGCTCGGCCTTGGCATTGTGTTCCGGCGTGTGAGGAAGGAGAGAGCGAGGTAGAAGCAGCGTAAGTCTACCAACGCTATAAATTAATTCACACGAATTCCCCGCCCCCTACTCCCGTCATTCTGTGGTCAGACGGTGGACTTTGTCGGTTACGACGATCAAACTGTCATTAACAAACTGACAGTGGCTGACTCTCCGGGCCGGCTTAAATACTGATGTAACGGCAATAGTCTTATTAGCGAAAAGTGGAGGGTTTAAGATATCTAGCAAAAGGTTGTGACTAGAGAGTATTATGCTGGCTGGTATAATCCCACGATGTGCCGGTATTAAACTCACGAAGTCTGCCACTCCCAGCCCTGGGGTAGGACATCTCGCAGGAGCAGTGACTGAAAAAGCATTAACGCTGAGGTTGCACATAAAGCGTTCGCCTCGTTTCATTATTTTAAGTGGGCAAATGGGACTGCATGTAATGTTACAAGACTTAAAATGCCCTCTGCTGTAAATGTACAATGCTGAATGCAGCCAGAGCAGTATGGAAGGCAGATTGTTAATGAACAGAATCAAACATTCGGAAAAGGAATTCTTCTGTGCCTGTAAACTTCGACTGTAATCCACAAACATCGTCGACAAAGATGACGCAAATCCATAGAAGGGTGTCCCGAACGTGGTCCGCGTTGTTTTAGAACGCTCACAAAAGGTTTAATGGATGATTGAAAAGCTCTCATATTTCAAGTCCCCAAATCACTCTTGCAAAAATTCAGCCCTCTTAGAAGGCTCATTCGCAAACTAATACGACGTTTTCATTATAATTTTTATGTACCTAAATTCAGGCAAACAATACCTATAAAGTTACCAGAAAAAAATACACTGCTAAAAGTTACGAACTTGATTCTTTCGTACTCCCCTCCACAGGTCACCAGATTCGTTTGATGCACATATTATTTCAGTCACTCGTAGATGCTATTTTGTTCATCGATGCGCACGCGGGTTGACAGCGAACAGAGACAAAATTGGGTGAATCAGTCTAATAAAACATTAACTGAAATTCCGCGATACCAGCCTTTAAATTGATTCCTTACGGCCGTCTGCAAACTGAATAATCGAATACTATGGTTTTTAAAAATTGAATTTTTATGTCGTTATTCGTTAAAGCATTATTTAAAGTATTCGTTTTTTGTGCTTATGTGTTAGTAAAATGACATCTATCTCAAATGATATCCTCAAAGTTAGGGTAACTTCCTGCTTAAAAGTGTTTCTCCTCGGGAAATGTTTTTAAGAAGAAAAATGTCAAGTCAAGTTACATCGTGTCTGTTCGTTTATTCGTGCTCCTTGTGGATTATGCAACATGGCTCGCATCCATTGCAGAGTTTTATCAGCTGTGTATGGTATCCTCGGAATGGAGTAGAAAAATACGTTGTTAATTTTATTTTACCGGGATATAGCTTGTCTATACAAGCGACAATGCGCATCACAGATGTGCTCGCCTGGCGTATCGGATTCATGATCTGACCCTTCATGAAAGACAGCATTAGCTGCGGTTGATGCTGCTTGTGATGATGGTTTCGCTCATGAACCCGATGCACCAGACCAAGAAAGTTCTTGTTCCAGCGGTCGCATTTTCAAACGCTAGGCACAAATGCAACTGCAAGTCACCTCAAAATTACTAGCGCATAGAAAATGCTTTGTAAGAACTGAAAGATATCGTACTTTCGCGTATGTCCTTTCAAGTTGAGTTCATTTGCTAAAAATTGGTACAATAAAAGATACTTTCGGGAATTTTTTCTATAAATATAGTTGAATTTATACGGGTACAAAAAATTATGGGAATAATCCTACTACTTAAGTAGGCGATTAATACCAGGTGCAGTTTTTGAAGGCGACCAGAAATAAACGTATTCTAAAGCCGGCATCTTGTTGCGACTTATGTGTCTCGAGCTTATCCTGCATGCTAATTAGTACTACCAAACCATTTAAGTAATCCTTACTAATGGAAAGCGCATTTCAGAATTCCGGTTAACATTTCATGCGATTGGTCACGAACTGTGCATGCGTGTATTCTCTTCATGGCCATTCGGACTTCCTCATGCAGTTATCATACTTGGTTATATATAATCATAACGCGATTGAGTAAGGCCTTTATTAGGCTCACAGTGTCGGTCAGGGCAAAAGGAACCCATCCTATCCAACTCGGTGCATCAGCTTCTCTGCGCGTCATGTGCGCGGGCAGTTCCTCCTGGGCCCTCTGAGTATGCACAATTTTCGCTGAGAAGCACACCACCCTCCCTGACTCCACTGTTTTCAGTGGACTACGACTTGGATGGACGACTGAGCATATATGTCCTTTAGCTATTCTCCCGCAAACTGCCCAGGAACGGTAACCCGTCGTAGAGTCCGCAAGGAACTGGCAATGCTAGAACTTTGGTAAGGCTTTTTCTTATGTTCGGCGACGAAGTTTACTGTTTTCATTTGATGAAGCATACTTGGCGCAAGAAAAGAGACGTTCTCTAGGATTATCTCATAGGAGCGCTTCTAGGAAAAGGCAAAACTACCGCAGCCACCTTGTAGAGCAAATCGGGTTTTTCATCTTACTCACAAAATATGAAAAGCGCAATAATCCGGATACCCAGTCATGGAAGCATTAGTTTTCCAGTGCGCCGTACCACCTCTTATTCGCAACATCACAAACCCTGCTTTTCTGAATCATAATGGTATGGCATCTGCAAAATTAAGCATTTGGGTTTCGTTTTGCACTGCGTTAGTTGAACATTGTGCCCCTTCAAAGTTCCTGTTTTTGAGTGCAAACGAGGGACATTGAATGTAGTTGAGGAGGGCTAGAAAACGGAAGGCAGTCATTGCCATCTAGGCACACAAAAGATTCAGAGAGGAATTTTTCAATCCCTTTATTCGTTTAGTCCCCACAGTTCTCTCTTCTCTCCCTCCCCCCCCCGCAGTTCGTCCTCCACTTCGGTAACTGCCATCAACTGCCTGACTGGCCTCATGCAGGCCAGGTGCATGTAGATTAATGACTAAATTCGTCACCAGAAACGTGGTTCATGGATTTTTATGTTGCTGCATGAGACGATTGAGAGGGTCCCGACCCCTCGATGGGGCCCCAGCTGTCCCAGTGGGGGTTCCTGCACGAAGCCGGTGCCGTATATTAAGGCGATTAGGTAAAAAGTCCCAGGAGTAAAGGCTCTGCGCTAGCACATGTTGGGGTCAGCGCAGTAATATTCAACGCTGGAACCGAATGTAGCAATTTACTGATTAGGCGCATAATATCCCCTTACGCAAGCAAGTTTAAGCGTTATTAGTGGCAAGATCATTACCGTTGTACTAACTGCCAGGCACTCCTTTATGCTGTGAAGTGCCGAGGCAGAGCTAATGAAAGTTTGCTAACTAAACCTAAATATTTTCTAAATCGTTCACCGTGTGAACAGCTTCAATCTTTGAGTTTCACTAAAACAACTTTAACTGCATTATTTATTCGAAAAATCGTTTTCCTTAATGGGTCTCCTTCAAACCATGTAGAAAGCATTGAAGTTGTGATTTCAAATGACCCTCCAGACAAAGTATTTGAGTTTGAGACAGGCATGCTACCTAAAAGAACCTTTGATAAAATCCAGCATGTCCAATACTTGAAAAGGGGGTAGCGCCAAGTCTGCAAGGAACACTTAACGTATTGATTGCGAACCTTAACAGTGTGTTTTGTGTGCACAAAACTAGGTGATTACATGGATTATGAAAAGATAGAGCTCTGTTATACTTAGATGTCTGTAAGTGCGCGCCAAATGTCGAAAAAATAACCGAGATTCACCGTTGAATCATCACAAGTAATAATTATAATAATAATAAAAATATCTGTCAGGTAATGGCTGCAGGACTGGTACATGCATCCAAGTGGGTGGTATTTTTACAAGGTTGAAATATGGTTATGATATTTTTACGCCATAAAATGTCTTACTATCGGCCTAAATTGTTTGCTTCGCAGGAGCAATATGTGAGTCCATAATGGTTTCCAAAAACATCCAAAATAAGCTCCGGACACGTAAAGGCACATTTTGGCGGCCTGCAAGATAACAGTTATAAGAACCGCCACTCTTCTGGAGGCCTTGTGCTAATTTATGGGAAGGCTGGGTTTATTGTTGACGGTACGGTTAGTCTAAGGTTTGGTTTCGAGTTGTTTGTAGGGCTAGGACTTGCGAATATTCATCCTTCCTGGGATTTAACGCAAGCTCACCTGCAGCGCCGGGGAATTTCTATTCCTGTATCTACCTGATGACCGTAGTCACAAGAGACATGGGTCGGTATTGTTCTGTCCGAGTTAGCTGTAAAAGTGTTTCTACTTAAAACACAATTTTTTTTACTTGGCGCTCACTGTGCAATGAGCTGAAGACTGTGAGTTCACGCAGCAAAATGTATCGAGGTCATTCATCACACAGTTCATACATCACCATTCGCCTAGTAGTGATGCTTTCGAGAGAGAACTCGGAGCCTTTAATACAAAAATGCAAAACGATGATTTTGGTGTGAAATAACTAAGATTTAAGGGCCTGCCTAACGGTTGCCTCCCACCTTCCTTCCCCTCTACGTTCCAACCTGAATTACTGCAATCAAGTTCCAAAAACAATAACAGTTTCGTGGTGCGCATAATTATGTATATGCCTAGAAAAACGGAATATGAATTATCACAATAATAAGGTGAGATGTTTTGTAGTTCTATTGACTTCGTTTCAGTTAATTAGATCGCTAAATGTGTGACCAGTTTTCTTGTTTTAGCACTTCACTTCTTATAAGCAATTCTTGATTCAAGGTGGAATGATGAAAAGTGTGGATAAAAGTCCTGACCAAGCTGGTTGTCAAAAGTCTGATAAACAGAAATCCTAACCCTATTAAGTAATCATAAGTTACCCAGAGCAAAGACCTGAAAAGATTGGTCAATTTTTAGTCGGAACTGTACTTTTTGTTTAGAGCAGAATGGTCAGGTTAAACTGTCTCTATCACACAAGTCCATTATTCTCTTGTCCAAATTGCTGGGTGCATTCAATCGCCATTTTTTGTCCAAAGAAGACCAGTATAGAAAAAGGCTAACTTTTACCAAATGGAGTTTCGGTCCACTTTAGGGCCATACTTATTTATGTCATTGATACGCTTGAATCCAGTTTATTTACCCAAATTCAAAAGCTTGAAGAACAGGAGAGCAATCGCTTTGGGTGAAATCTAGGTGCTGTAACTGTCTGCCTGCACTAGCCGTGTGTCCGCTAACTTCTTCCTACGACCACCTTCTGAACCACCTTTACTTGCCGGTACCGCACTTACGCTTGTTTGCATGCGTGCGAAGACTGTGACTCACTGGAGAAAGAAGTCCCCATTTATCATCGGTACCAGAGATAATTGGGTAAATTAGGCTGCATAAGGAACAGACTGCTGACGTATCTGGCACACCGAAAATTCTCCTTTCGTCCATAAAACAGCGCCATTAAAAGAACCTCTATCTGCGCTAGAACAGCAGCGACTATATCTCTGTTTGAAGCAGAACTGGTTTAAAAAAAAACACCTGACAAAAACCCAGAAAAAAATCAATTATATTGCTGCTGGTGTGCAAACGCTCACAGGTGACAACACAGCTGATGGGAAGACAGCAGATTCAGTACGCCTTTACGTTTGTGATTCCTGAATGAAAAAAGTAAAACGGTTGTTTCATTTGGTGGGTGAATACCTTAAGTTCAACAAACCTGCTAGCTTCTTAGCTTTTTATAGTATTGTAAAGATGATGTCAGGTCGATTTTCCAAAAGGACATGCCTTGGACAAGCAGCTTTATTTTCACGTTGTATGTAGAATAGGGTTAACTTTACAATATTGCCATTCTACCGTCCTGCTACACAAGAACTAAATTTTCCATAATGAGAAGCAAGGTAGAATATAGAGTTAATATGCCTACAGCAAACAACTCAATTTCAGAGATAATGGTCCTAGCAACCAAGATTGTTTGCTTAAAATAACTACACTACTTAATTAGTACTCGTCAGTTATTGGCCAATATGTCCTTAAGATATATAACGGTTAGTTTTTTTATATTCTAAGCTAGGGGAGATGCAGATCCTTGGTTCTAAAGGGTCGATAACTGGATGAATTTTTAGTAAATAACGTACCCGACTACTAGCCTTTTTAGCCAACAACATAATAACATTGTGACAACATAGTAAAGACATTATTCAGCCTCTGAATATAATTAAAAATAAATTTTGGCAAATTTGGAAAAAAATTAAATCCGACTCAAATTAATTAATTTCAGGAACATCGTTTCAAACCTTAATGGGTGGCTGAACCTAAGTACTGGGTTAATCCTCAATACTTATATGGTGCGCGAGTAACAGTTGCGTTGAAAATTGAACGTTTTAGGTGCTTAATTTGGTTTTTATATTTTTATGGAACCGGGGTCCTTACTTCTCTTAAACGCGGCTATCCTTGGACGTCATATATAACCTTCTTCTATTTTACTTGACTACTGTGCATTCTCTACAACACCTTTCTTGATGATTTATTTTTAATACAATCTTTCCGTAACTTACACCTTATTAACGTTTGAGGAGGAAATCGAAAATATTTTTTGACTCAGTAAAGCTGACTAGGAAACGAACCTCGTAATAAAGAAGGTGATTTTTAAGATTGGAAAGCTAATGTAACGATGACAAGTATTTCTTTAAAAAAACGTTCACCAACATTTTATCCTTGCTACCTTGTATGACATTAAATTAACCCAGTCCACTAAAATGCCCACTCCATCTGACAAATGCCAAAGTACCAAGGCAGCTTTTTGCGAACCGCGAATCCTTTTAGATTCTTATGAACAAGCTTTCAAAGCATGCTTTTGTGGCCCTCAGGATGCAGCCATTGTACTTATTCCAGCTCCAACCCTAGGAAATTGAATACACACTGTTCGAATCCCCCCCTTAGCAGCTCTACTTTTGTTCATTTTAGGATGCTATTTTTTTAATCGCGATCGAGATAAAATGCACTTTTGTCTGCCACTCGTCATGCTGCATAAGATAAAACAGAACTACATATAAATTTCCCAGTTGATAGACATGCGTTGGACAAGCATCTGGATTTTCACGTTGCTAACTTTTATGTAGAATGCGGTTTACCTTTTACAATATTGCCATTCTACCATCCTGCTACTGAAGAACTACATTTTCCATAACGAGAATCAAGATAGAACATAAACTTAATATGCCTACAATAAACAACTCACTTTCGGAGATAAGTAGATTAAATGAGAGATAATGAGAGATAATGAGCTCCTCGGCACAACGGAACATGCATATCTCTTTAGCAGATCCGTGAGCCACATATTATCATCATATTCCCGATTGCAACCGACAAATAAGCGGGACCATAACCCAATGGTAGATCTTTTGCCCCAATTACCAAAGTTCGCGGGTTCAAGTACCACGTGGTGTAAACCAGGAATAGGATATGACTGGCTGATGACGGCTAATAAGCCAGAAATGGTCAATCCGGTCCCCCTTGTCTTTGTCGGCTCCAATTTATCAACATAGTGATCCTATCAACCCAGATTGTTTGCGTGAACTAAATCCACTGCGTAATTAGTGCTCGTTGGTTATTTGGCCAATATGTCCGTAAGATATATAACAGTTAGTCTTTTATATTCTAAGCTAGGGGAGATGCAGATCCTTGGACCTAAAGGGTCGATAACTTGTCGATGCGATTGCGCCAGTTGTAGCTTGCTGCGCGGTGTCAGCGCATGCCAAAACAAAGGTTGACCGGTGTTTTAGCCGTTCTGTCTAGAGAAGTGCTTTTCTACGTTTCCGGTGGTACTAAATCCTCTTCTTTTTAAACCCAGATTGGCTTTCCTAATCTTGCTGAAACAGAGAAGGTGACGTAGAACCTGGTGGGGAGGAATGAGTTTGATGTACCCGTATCCCAAACAAACTTCAACGAACCACACTTCTAAAGTGAGCAGTTTGGGCATCGAAATGCACGCATCCGGACAATCTCCGAGCACACCAACCTAGAAATCAATGTGAATTTCAGCTTGACGAGGAGTAGTAGACCCGGTTGTTTAAAATGCTAGCCAGCTCATGAAGTTTTTCTCAGCGGCTGCTATCTCTTGGATGCCAAAGCCATGGCCCTGCATTGAGGCACACGGTAAATGCGGTGGACCAACAGGGGGGCCAGATCAAGGCACAACAGGCGTCAACGTGGATACACCCCCATAACAGATGTCCCATATGGGGGTGTGGTAGCACGTCTAGAGCACAGGCTCACGCCACACCAGTCACCTGCACCGTAGCTCGTCTTGTTTCTATCATGACACCGGGACCAGGTGGTTGAAGTACGAGAGAGTGCAGTAAGCACAAGTGGCTGTGCTTACCTCCACCACGCTGTGAAGAACACGCTGGACACCGTAAAAAACGACGGTCTACTGTCATGTTAAAGCTTCTTGTTGACGTTCCAAAGTTTGCCAGGAAAATGTTGACGGTCACTGCTCGTACATATTTCCGTAGTATCTCAGTTTATCAATCACCACACCTGAAGGTCTTTTGAAACGGTAGTTTAATGATCCAGTGTCTTTTGTCAGCTAACAGAAGCACGCATAAACATGTGCCCACTTCGATACCGGGATGATAAAATTACAAGCTAACGGCGTACCAGAAGTTTTTTGCGCTCCTAGGAAGCAACCGCAGTTCGTGTGTCAGCTGCTGCAGGTGATATGGCAACAGGTAGCTATTGTTTGAAGGACATCCATCAGTGTATTTGTCAAGTCCATAAATGTCATATGTATTCCTTCGCACAGACATCACTTATCATGACCTAAAAACTCTCCGGCATAGATCGAAAGTGGCATTATATGTTGGGAAGTAATTACGCCTTTTTCTCGAACAAGCTGTCTGTGAAGACGAAGGCCAGCGCATCCGCGGGACCTAGTAACGAGTTGGGACAGCGGATGAAGACGCACCTTGAGAGGAACTCTCCACTGCCTGCACGTTTGGTGAGCAATAAAGTTTAAGAATTCCGTAAAGCTCCTCTTGCGTACGCCAGGACTGGCTATGCACTCCATACCTGGAACCGAGTGCAGTAATACATCAAAATCAAACCCTGGTAGATTATGTATTAATGTTCGAAAAAATGACACTCAGAAGGACACATTGCTAAATTTGTCGGTTGTTAGGGCTTATCCAGCGCCTGATCTTTGGATTTAACTGGACATTCTGGGTGCCAGATAAGTGACCGTGAACCATGGAGGTAATTGAAAATAAATATCGGAAGCTTTAACGCGTTTCCTGATTCTACAGAAAAAGACGGGATCGACCATTTCATCGATATATTTATGGGAAACCGTGGTTTTATTTATCAATCAGTAATGCCGTTTTGATATAGCTACGATAACGTACCCCTTTTCAACCTGGTGCCATGTAGGTAAGAGGGAGATTATTGCACCTAACCATATGTTGGGATATTTAATTTGGAAAAAACAAAAAAATATATGATTCAAGACCCATTAGTACATCCTACCGAAAAAACAACCACTTTTGACCGTTTTGTACTGCGAAACGATAAAAATAGCATGCTTTCCTCGGAGCCAAAAGTAATAGTATTGATGAGGCGTGATTCTAAGAGAAAATCTCGTTTTTTATGTGTTGCCTTAAAAAGTCCCTGCTGTGCGCTTATATGTACAGATATTCTGTCATTACATGTGTTATGTGTCGCAAAGACGACATTTGATGGTGTTCCATGTCGGACGGTGGTCTGATTGTGGGGGTGGGGGAGAGTGTGAGATCGACAGTTCAGCGCATTTTCCTCACTATAAACAATCTGACGCGCTTGAAACTTTCACAGTGCACTAAAAGCCGTGGCTTGGAAGGTTGGCAATTGAAGGGATAACTCGGACCACATGGTCAGCCCAATGTGTGTTTTGTGTGGAGTGGCTGTCTGGCGGACTAAAAGTCAGGCGGCAATGGCTCCTTCTTAATGTGGCCTATTGGCACTCCCACGCTGTGGGATCCGAGCCAGGTGTGGTGGTATACCCAGGGGCGGCTCCGGCCGCGCCAGCCACCTATGAACACTCCCATCTCCGGTCTTCTTGACTCTGTAATGACACCGGGCTCAGGTGGGGGAGGCGAGAGTGCGGTAGATGCAGAGCAAGTCTACTGTAACTTAAAACTAATCCACGCGCAAGTCACCGTCCCTGCACCGCCCTTCAGTGGAGAATACGGTGGACCTCGTCGTAATCTACGTTCGAACTGTCGTGTGTGTCAGTCAAAAGGGGACGACCAAGGTGCAATTAAGTAAAACGCACAATACCAGAGAACACGAGAATGTCTGCCTAGGACTGATTAACTTTAGTCTTCTGCGGATTTAAAGATAGGCACCAAGTTAGGATAAAGAAATTTTTTGGGAAGATTTGCATAATTTATCTGACACAAGCTGTGGAAAACTCGGTAGCTTTCGTGGGTTTGAACTCACGACAGCAAGTGAAAGCCTAGAGTACAGTCAAGGCCCTAACTACTTGCGCTACGGAGCCTTGACCGGGAGCCATGAGGTTAAGAACTTGTTAACCAGATAAATTACGCAAATCTGCCAAAAGTGACACTGGCACTCCCACTCAGTTGGGATCCGAGCCGCCCCTCTCTTCTGTTGTAGTGTTCTTGCTCGCAGTAGGACCACAGTGTGTGGGCCGGCGCCCTCTCCCATCTCCGGTCTTCTTGACTCTGACTTGACACCGGGTCGAGGTGGGAGAGTGGAACAGAAAGTGAGGTAGATGCTTCGCAAGTCAAATCTCACTATAATCCAGTGAAAGTCACCGTCCCTCCACAGCATACGGAGGACATCATCGAACACGACGGTTGAATAAGCATATTATTTTGGGATATATTCATGTTCTTTGGATTTCCCTACGCAATGTCACCATTTTAGCATGATTATTATGACCAAATAAACTATATTAACAAATATCTCGGCCAAAACGAAAACCACGTCGACTTTTCGAAGTTTTACCAACTTTTTTCTCTCCCATGACTACTCTCCGTAGGTGTTATCTCACATTGTTAGAGACGACCACTGTTTTCGCGCACATTTTTACACTTTCAAACGATGTAAAAATTAACTTTTTGTGCTAAGCTAGTGTCATCGCAGAACAGAAGCTTGTTGAGAAGTCAACATGATTTCAAGTACAGGAAGCCCGTGGAACAAGTTTTTCTAAGTTCTTTAAAACTAAGCTAAATTCTACTCAATAAGGTAAGACTGGGCTTGCAGAAACGCGCAGCAACTGCAAATACTCAGCATCTGAAGTCGGCCTTTTGCAACAATGAATATATATATATATATATATATATATATATATATATATATATATATATATTCATTGTCTATGCATATTCTATGCATAGTCTAGAAAACCACCACCAGTTCGATTTTGACGGGGCTTAAGTGCTCGGCCGAGCCGAAAACAGACTGGCGAGGGACGTCATCGAAGCTTGGCAGTCAGACGCCAACTCTATCAACCGCAGCATTCACCTACCACTGCCCTATGAGGCCGTCAAGCACCATTGGCGCACGAGGGGAGGACCAATGAGAAACGAGGTGGCTAGACCTATCGCAAGTGAGCACGAAAGACCTTTTTAAACCATGAAGTTTCCCCCCATGCTCTATCTCCGATAATGCGCTCGAGAGATCGCTATATTTTCTCCTTCCATTTCAACACCTGGGGTTCTTCTTTTCTCCTATATATATATATATATATATATATATATATATATATATATATATATATATATATATATATATATATATATATATATATATATATATATATATATATATATATATATATATATAGAGGTGTGTGTGTATGTGTGTAGTAGATGCAGCGCAAGTCTACTATCACTTTAAACTAAATCACGCGCAAGTCACCGTCCCTGCTCAACATTCCCATGAGCATACGGTGGACATCGACGACGGTCGAACTGTCGTGTGTGTGTGTGTGTGCCCCTAAACGGGCCACGTGGTAGATGCGTTGGACCAACACGGGGGCCACATTAGGGCATGGCATGCGTTATTCGGGTTGCGCTCCCATAACAAATGCCGAACATAGAGGTGTGGTGGCACGCCTAGGGGCGGCTAGGACTTATGGGACCCGGCCGCGCCAGCCACTTGCGTCCTCTCCCGCCTCCGGTTTTCTTGACTCTGTCTTGACACCGGGCTCAGGTGGGGGAGGAGGAGAGAGTGCGGTAGATGCAGCGCAAGTCTACTATCACTTTAAACTAAATCACGCGCAAGTCATCGTCCCTGCTCAACTTTCCCATGAGCATACGGTGGACATCGTCGGACTACGACGGTTGAACTGTCGTGTGTGCGTGCCCTCTAAACGGGCCACGTGGTAGATGTGTTGGACCAACACGGGGCAACATCAGGGCACGGCAGGCGTTATTTTGGTTGCGCTCCCATAACAAATGCCGAACATGGGGGTGGGGGAGGAGGAGAGAGTGCGGTATCCGCAGCGCAAGGCTACTATCACTTAAAACTAATCCACGCACAAATCATCGTCCCTGCACCACCATGGTATGGAGCATACGGTGGACATCATCGGACTACGATGGTTGAACTGTCGTGTGTGTTTAAGCAATCATAGTGCCTAAAAGGGTTTGAAATTTGGACGCTTCCTAAACACCATTGATATGAACTAAGTTTATACTAGAATTGCTTGTATGAAACCTTAATTTTGATTAAGAATTAAGAACTTTACTTGATTTCATATATTATACGGGTTGTATATGGATTATTATACGAATTATATGTGATTTATCAAATCTCATACCCTAAGCAATATTCTTTCCTGTTCTGCCACGGGGTGCGCCATTAAAAATTAATGTCCTCCTAGCCAGTGCACGAAATTGAATTAAAGACAAAGCGGCATTTTTTACTTGAATGGGATATGTTGACAAGGTTTTGAGCACCATCTATACTTATATGATATTTAAGTCTCTCACATGACATTCATCGAGAAAAGGCATTTTCAAGTTTGCGCACCCAAGATAATGTGGGAGGGCTCAACCGAGATACCGAACGTTATACTTAGTCATCTGATATTATGCTAGTTTATCCCCTATAGCAAAACAGCACAAACCATAGGATTCATTTTACTGCTCTACTTGTATCATTCAGCAACTGCTTGCTCGCAGAGTAATTTTAAGTACAACAGAGAAAACTATCATAGAGACTAGCTCAGTTTTGATACCCCATTTTTCGCATGACTACACTTATTTCTTTCGTTTTGACACCAATCAATTTTTCTGCCTTATAGTCACAATCATGCTTCACCAAGAAAGGACGCTAGATCGCCGGTGATTTTAAAAGTTTTACGGAAAGGGTAATTCAACCACTTGGCTAAAAAGTTTTCTGTACCACTCGAACAACTAATCGGAAGTAAATTATTGGTTAAAAAGTTGCGACGCGAGTTGAAGCACTCTCAAAACGAAACCGCTCTTGCGCGGTAACTTGACGTGTTTAGTTTTGAGTGGGTTGAATTTCCTAAGGACTACAATTAGTCATATCTTATCTTATAGACATTCCATCTACTCAATTTCGCTAAGAAAAACAATTTGACGGTCGATTTGGACTAGCTTTTTGCTCCATGGGCTGTCTGAGAAGATTTTTTAAGCTTCAGTCTGCTGATGCCCAAAGAGTTCTTTAACGTATAGGACAGAAGTCCTCTAGTTCCTTCCCTATGTATAACTTTCAAAGAATAAAATAGGTACTGGTTGTAGAGGAGTAGCTAGATTTTATTTTCCTGTTAAACTGAGCGGACGTTAAGAACAAGTTTTATCCCCGCATTTGGAATGTTAATAGAATAAAGTTCCCATATTTGGGAGAATTTGACCTCGCCAAGAGCTCAAATATGGCTCTACGGCTTTCTAACCGGCTGAACTGAAAGCATGCAGCCTTAAATATTCCAGGCTGGGCCTTCGGAATGGCAGCGCAAATTGCTTAAACCCTAGATTGAACAGGCATATGGAGGCAGAATTCCAACATCAGGCAGTTATGTTGTGGATCATGATGCAACGTCAGTGAGAACGGGATAAGTCAGTTGTTTTAGGCGTTAACTATGTATTGTGATTTTTTGAAATAAACACGATCTTACAGACAAGTAAAAGAGAAGAGGAAGAACAAAATCTTTTTGCAAGCCGACATGCCTCCTAATAACCCTCCCCCCCCCCCAAGTTAAGAAGTGCTGCTCATCATCTGAATCATTCATAGCTCTTCCATTTGTTCTGAATTAAAAACACTGATCCTGTCCAAATTTCAACTTTATGTTCATTTTGGGTTACACATATTTTTATGTGTAACCTGTAAGTGGAAGCAAACTCTATAACAGTACCTGACAAATTGAAGGGATGATTAACACCTTCCTTAATAGGCGAACTGAGTAAAATGGAATTTGGCAGAAAAGGCAGGCTGAAAATTGGGAGTCCTCATGCTTAATAGGATCATTTGCAACCAAACCTTGGCTTAACAGACTTCAGATTTTTGGGACGCAAGACCCCAACTTTTTACTTCTTCATATACCTCTAGGACCTTACTGGTCACATGGAAACTGTCAGACCACCTCGGCGTGGAAACTTCGCGTGTCTTATCGTTCTTCTTCTTCTTCTTCTTCTTCTTCAGAAAGAGCTTGGATTGTTCATAAAGGGTAGCACCTCATACACCTATCCCCACTTTCTAGACCTTTAGTCATTCAAGTGAGGGTTACCTCGCATACTAGACATTTAAAGGGCTCATTCACTCCTTGTGTCCCGAATGTCGTTCGACCTGCGACCTTCTACACTTCACCGTTTCAAAACTTCGTGCCTGTACTTTTATCCATTTGCGCATAGGCCGTGAAAGTTCGCTCTGTCCTAATGAAAAGTGCAGACTGGATAGTTAATAACAGCGATGGCACGGGGATGCAGGGGGAGGTCATCAGAGAATGGCCAAATTACTGCCGCATTTTAATCAAGACTTCTGTGAAATTCGCGGAAGTTAGTTTGTAGCTTGTAAACTTACACAAAAATCTTAATCAAACGACACCATTCCCACTCTACGCCAAAGAAATATTTAAATACTTAATGATTTACCGTACTGACGGCACAGGTACTAGCTAGTGACCCGGAAGTGCGCGCTTCACCGATCTTGTGATGCGGAATGACACAGTTTCAATGCTCTCGGCTCACCAGTGGGTACCTCAGCGCTCCCAGTTGTGATTTATTGTACGTAGACTTTACTTTCAATGCTGTCCTTTTAGATTTCCTGAGGAATTAACGTAATGTTATTAGCTCCGAAGGATTTGCTCGTAGTGAGCGCATTAATTTACTAGGAAATTAGAAAGCAAAGCATTCAAACTGGACTTTTTATACCATAAAATATGCTAACAAAGCGGAGAGATCCAATACAGCTGCCTCGTGCAGTGGCACAAGATTGGAACATCATAAGTGTTTCAGTATTAAGCTAGCCATTTTGATTCCAGTATGGTAACTAATGCAGTATTTGTATATTTCTGGCTGCCTTTTCGCAGCGTGTAAATACTATGTGGTTATGCCGCAGTAGCTGATGGATTTCCATTCAACTATTTAAATCAACTTTCGGAGCAAGCCTACAAAATTCTGTTACTAAAAATTTGTCTCGTTCGCGCATTATTTTACGACGAAATTAACTAGAACAGAAAGAAATATTTACTTTCCAAATGGCTCAGTGGATAGCCGAACGATCTTTAAGTTTAAAACGTGCACAGAAGCAAAATAAAGGGAGAGTGTGAAGTCGGTTTGTGTGTGGTGAGCACTTGTGGGCAAGGTGATAAAACCGCTCAGATAGCAGATTGATATTTAAACTTCCCCGGTTCCTGCCAACCAAGAAATAAGACTATGCAATGACTTTAAATGTTAGGCTTCTAGCTGGCAATTACACAGCCGCCAGTCAGCATGTTATTTCGGGGAAATATTTAGTATTTTGCCATTTGGCTGGGAGCATTTTCTTTTTTAATGTCTTTCGAAGAAAGCAGCATTTAAAAATTTCCCATGGTGTAAGCCTAAACAAAGAAACTTGTTGCATTTTTCAAGACGTACAAAAAGTCCACATTTTGAACTAATACTTCTCTGCTAAGACAACTAGCCACCGGAACCTTGAGGGAGGAAGGGGTTCGAATAAAACGTATTGTTTTCCTTACCTATAGTGGATCAGGCTTTGACCGGAAAAACAATGAATGAATGATGACGTAATGACAAGAGAACCATTGAATACCGCACTGCATTTCGATGGGCTATGACATGTTCTTAAGGCAGGTGAGCAAAAATTAAGAAAGCATAATGCCAGAAGAAGCATTTTTGGAGGTGGTATCGAACTACCGATGTATTGAATTGTTGACTATAAATTATGAAAACTAGCCCTCTTCAGCTGTGCAAGTTACCCGGCAGTGCCCTTCTTAAAGACTCAAACGGCCTCCCAAGTGTTCTGAGTGACTGAACAAAGCCACTATTGTTAACTAAATGAAGCCGATTTTGGCAGTAGCTTACGACCTGGAAACAGTTGTCAATGCATCATGCAACTGGACAACTGGTCTAACATCGACTGACTATATATTTTGCCCCGGCGGCCACGATATTGTGCGGACGGGGCAGGAAAAGCTGCATGGATTTCGATGAATTAATTTTTATGACGGAGGACAGCCGAGGTAACATTAACGTAAGATATGGGAATATGATCGCCGCTCCCCTCCGCGCCAGCAATAATGCAGGTAGCTTCGCGCAAAATTCCAGGAAAGGTACCTCTTGCCGTGACTTAATCATAACCATAAACATTAGCCCTGGCCTTAACCCGGTAAGATGGGGGATAAGGAACCCACCCCTCTCCGACAATACAAGCGGGCTTGCGCAAAATTCCAGGAAAGAGAAGGATTAGCAAATCCTCACCCAAAGCATTACCTTAGCCCAACTCCAGTCCAAACGTCGACCCTAACTCTAAACTTGACACTAACCCTTATGTCGTGGCAATTTCTCCAATCCCCAGACTAGGGAGTGTGACAGTCAATTCTCATGGTCGACACCGCTGACACATCTTGCCTTCGCCTGCTAAGCCTTGTGTACGCGTGCGTGACAACCTCGGCCTATACCATTAGCCGCCGTGCGGCTGTTGTCGGGGCTCGAGAGTGAGCCCCGAGGCACAACGGGACGAGTGAGTTCTGTAAACGTTCGGTGAGCGCCTACTTAACATTGTGACAACCTCTGCCCACGCGCGTGACTCTATCTCCGAGTTGCGACATCGTGACGCGGATCGATATTTCTCTCATTAATCTTTTCATCGTAACCGTCCACACTTCGCGTCTGGACGAACAGTAAATACGGCTGCTGTGGCTTGCGAAGATGCTCGCCTGATGACTGCTTGCAGAGCCACTTGTACGCTTTTTTTCTTAGTAAAAGCTGGTCTAACCCAATATGCCTTCCCCGACTTCTGATTTTTAGACCTTCG
Source organism: Schistocephalus solidus (assembly GCA_017591395.1). Taxonomy (NCBI): domain Eukaryota; kingdom Metazoa; phylum Platyhelminthes; class Cestoda; order Diphyllobothriidea; family Diphyllobothriidae; genus Schistocephalus; species Schistocephalus solidus. The sequence goes on along the minus strand of WEDG01000438.1, from coordinate 51,144 downwards.
TGTTGTCGATCCCCTTATTCCGACAAGAGTGTCTATTCACGAGTCTTGCCCTTAACTCTAAGCCCAATCTCCCGGGAATTTGGCTCAAGGCCACCTGTATTATGCGTGGGTCGTATTCCCGTGCCTTACCAAAAATGATCGTAAAAAGGTGGATGTCCTGCAAGCGGATTGGAATTAAAAACTACCTGTAGAAAAGAAGACTTGGAAAGGCAGACATGGCGTTGCATAATATGGCATCGAGTGTTTAAAACTAGAACGCTTCACTAAGCGTCCACAGGCACATTCTGGGTCAAATAGAGTCTCCTCAAAATGTTAATGAGTGAATATCACCTCTTGGGGGTAAATGGTGATTTTGTACAAATCCTGGTTTCGTGGACACAAACTTTTTCAAGAGAAAAGGCTGTTACCTCATGAAAAATAATTTTGGGAGGCTTAGAGACGTTGGAGGCGTTCAAAAAATTAACTATTTAAGGCCAGACTATATTATTAGTATGAAGAATGGTAAAGAAAAATGGATAAAATTCTGTCTGAAAGTAAAAACCGAGAGACACAAAGGTGAACATTGAAGCTATTTGTAAATCAGATATCACCTGCAAACTTCAACCCCTAAAAATTATTTGGCCCCATTTTTAATGTGCAGAGCAATACGCAGTTGGTTGTAAGTGCAGTATGGTGCACTCTTATACCAGCAACGAAGCGGATAAGTGATACTCAAAGGCGTGTTCTAGAGCTAAACACGCGTAGCGAAATCAGGATCTTACAGAAAAGCCTGCCTCGAAAAAGGTCACTTATTTATTTATGTAAGTTTATTGATAGTTTCGTAGGGACAAATGCCACGTTTGAGTCATATTTTGGGAGCCTTTTAAAGTGAATGTTACCCACATGTTCGTATTTAGCAATTTTTTTCTGTCGCTTAGGTTAGAGAAGGAACTGGAAAAATAAGCAGGCAAAGCGGCATTTGAATTTGTACTAACCTTTGACAAATCAGTTCCAAGTTGGTGCAGTAGATCCGCAGCTGTCTTATATCCCTGGAATTTCTGTTCCTCCTCTTTATTGAGTGTCTGTACAGATTTCTCCTTGCTACAGAGTTCCATGACTGCAGCAAATCGAAGGGGTCGATTCTGGGCCCGCACTACTAGGTTCTGCAATTCTGTGGGCATCTCATCAAACAGTTCCTTGGCTTCTTCGTTTTATACACAATCGACATGCATCCCTCCCTGACTCCCTCCACCTCCTCCTCCTCCGGCACGTCCACATCAAGATATTTACCGTAAGTCCACTCATAACTTGATTTTGCTCCCGGAGTATTGGCCGGCAATGCATATTTCGGCCGCAGCTGTGCCCTCATGAATTCGTCAAAGTCGGTATAAGGAGAGACTGTGTACACGCTATTGACTGGCATCGTTTCGCTACTAGGTTTCAAGGTTTCCTCTCGTTGTAGAGGTTTTCTAGCGGCAGGACTAGGTTGGTTGTAGGGCTTGACGCTAGAAAGCGCATTCTGTCTCTGCCAGTCTGCGACCTTTTTGATCGGATCCTGTACCTGTTCCGCCATATCGGATGGTCGAAAGGAGGACTGTCTCATGAAATGCGGCCTCTGCTGGACGGCAGCCTGTTCCTTAGCTGCCTCGGCCTCACGACGGGCCTTCTCTTCCTTCAGGCGCTGGATCTCCTCGTCCACTTCACGAATGCGCTTCTCGTCTTTTTCCCAGGTGGCCTTGCGCAGCATCTGGCGCAAACGTCGCTCTTCGCGTTCTTCCTCCAAACTTTGGTGGCGCAGTCTATCCATCTCCATTTGCTTTTCTCTCTCGCGTCGCCGTTGTTCCGCCTCGGTTAGCTTTGGCTCAGTAACGGATGCGGAGGCGCCTGCATTTGCCTTCTTTTCCTTATATTCGATGCCATAGACGGACTCCCTCCAACTACTCCGAGCCGGTATGTGATCGCCACTCTCACTCGCCTGTCGCATATACCGTCCACCGATATTCAGCCGCTTCGGCGTCTCGGGAGTTTTCACGGGAACTTTGGTGGAGGGCAGAAATATGTCATCCATTGTCTGGCTGTCACGGTCTTGGACACGAGACTTCGGGGGAAGTCGCTCTACCTTCTGTGATGTTGTTGCCGAAATGCTCCAGGTTCGACCTTCACCTGCGCCTGAATCTTCCGTCCAGGTACCCCTGTTAGTCATTACTTTAAATTCAGGGCCGGAGACATCGCTCTTGGGCTTAGTGCGGGGCGAGGATGCATCAGAGTCCTTGCCGACGCTACGGAGATATCGGTTAGTCAGAGACGAACTAGCACTTCCTTTGCCGACATTAGGATTCGGAGTGGTGTATCCTGGTTTCGTCCGACTGCTTGATGGCCCATAGCTCTTAGGCGTTGTAAAGGCCGACAGGGCGCCGCTCCCATGTCTGGAAGCCCCATAGGAGCGGCTCAGGGAAGATGATGCGGTGTAATCTTTACCATACATGTCATAGGGTGTTGTGCTTGAAAAATTATAGTTTCCTGAGGGGTTCGCGTAGCCGCTGCACCCGTAGCCTCTCGAGAGGCCAACTTCATACTAAAACAGATGGAAAGATGAGACAGCTGCGCACATTGTTTTTTTTTGTCAAACCGAAAAAGACCAGGAGATTGCTGGCTGAAAATATGGAGTGGAAGGAAGGTGGGAAGGTTGGTGTCGAACAAGTTCTTCAAAGAACTCGGTGACTGGGAATGTTTATTAAGGCAGGCGTGATGGTCTTGCTAACTGGTTCCCTGCGCTCCTAATAAAGGAGGGTTACGAGCCTAACGGCCGGCGAGACAGGTTTTTGTGTGAAGACCTATCATTAACATGAGTATTACTCCGTGAGGTTCACATGTGGATTACACAACCTACACCGCTTCTTATTGGCTCTCTGTCTTTGTGGGGAAGACAAGCGTGCAGAGAGGCTGGACGAGCAAAATCGCGTGGCCGTTCTGGGCCCTTCAATCTCCATGCGGCGTAGGCGTTTGGCCTTTATTCTGATTGGTGCCCCTTAACCTGCTCCTTATTGGTGACTGCATCTGGTCAGGACACGGACCTTCACGTGAAAGACGGTACTATCGCCACCAGTAACGTATGCCGAAACAGACATCTGATCAGCAAAGTCTGCCTGTTGCCGACTGCATGTGACGTCCCTCTGACAAAGCCGTGCGATGAATATCCCCGTTAACGGTATCTCTACGGCCTACGGGGTACTGTGTGCAAGCGCGCAGAAGGTCAAAAAATCGCGTGTGACTAGGAGTGGCTTGGCAGTTAACACACCAGGTCAGGTGCTAAACAAGGTCGAAAATGCTAGCAAAGAAGCCCATTTTCAGTCACTTGTTGAGAAATCGGAAGTAAGACAGAAGTGTATCCTAGGAGACACACAATCAAAGGAAATGATACCTGACAGATTTTCCGTAGTTATGCTACGGCATTTCCTTGCATCCCCTGTTTAAGGGACAAATTTTTCCTCGCTCTAGATCTACTAATTTGGAGAAAATTTCAGCTTCAGTAATGGAGGGCCCAAACTGCGACAACCATGGGTTTGGTTTCACACTGCATATCTAAGGTGGAAAAAAACGATCCAATGTGCAACCCGGCAATCTGTGCATCCATTCAACGTCAGCTAAAATTGGAACATTCGGACACCCTAACACAAGAGTTAGCCAAGTGGTTCCGCTCCTTCAATATATGTACCGAAATGCCGCTACGTTTGTTGGCCGCATGCCGCAATTGTGAAAATTTAGTCTAACAGGCCTAACTAACGCTTTGGGTAGCGAAACAATGTTCATTTGATTTCTTGAAGACTCCGCTGTACAGGAACCCCCTAAAGAGAGCCTGTTTAATGGTGACTTAGGAATGTTGGCACTAGTCATGGCATCGGTATTGTGGACCCTAAAATTCAGAACGTTTTATTAAATAAGGAAACTGTTTCGACTGATTTCTTAAGGTACAAAAGCAAACTGTTTCCGTCCTGCTGCCTTGAGCTTGTCGTTCTTTTGTTCACAAAAGCATCCTTTCCCCGCATCGTCCTTTCTGCAGTTTTAAACCAGACCAAGATATTTGACCTTGTTAATTTAAATCCAGTGTCATAAGTTACCTTGTATGTGTGTCATTTTCGATTTGACTCAGCATGAATGTTAAAACAGTTACTTATAAGGTTGGTTGAAAAGATTTTCAAGTGCACAAAGCTAGTTTAGTTAATATATAAGCCTATAATGGTAGATGGGCATTCCGATCGGTTACGGGGCTCACTCTTCCCGTTCTGCCTTGGGGCTCTTGGCCCTACTGAGCTCCGCCAGCAGCCCCACAGCGGCTAGTGTTATAGGCAGAATGTATTACCGGTGAAGAATTCTAACGCTCTAATCAACAGGTCACGCGTTCAAGCCTCGGGTGGTGCATCACAGGGGGTTGTGTATGGCTAACTGATGATGCCTAATTAGCTGGAAATTGACATTCATTTCTCCCTTGTCCAGGTTGTTAATGCTCCTCTGTTTATTATATATATTGAAATATCGGCATCCCAAGAAATTTTATTAAAGTAGGTTGAGTTCTTTGGGAACAAAATAACTTTATTGTGTAAATCTCGAATCTAATGCCCCAGTTCGTCGTCAGATAAATGGGAGATGTACAGAAAACAGTTAACCTTAAATAATGCCTACCACAAGATTCTATGGTTTGCTAAAGTTTGAGTCAATAGACGTCCAGAGTTTTAAGTTATCCTGTCGATAGTGGCAGTTTTCGCCTCCCCTTGTCCTTGAGAATTTTGTAATTGGCATCTAAATCGATATGCCTGTTAACGCATGCCAAACCGGAAAATCTCTATCCACCAGTTTACATGAAAATCAGTTAGCGGTGAGGAGATGAGACACCTAATCTCAGGTAGTCATGCCTACACTGGACACAGGACACCTATTTGCATGGGAGGATACCCACATCGTTGTCACCTGCCCAACAAGGAAGGGCCGCGAATTCCTGGAGGCAATGCACTCAGACGAGGCATGCATTAACAGGCATATCGATTTAGATGCCAATTACAAATTTCTCAATGTCAAGTGGAGGCGAAAACAGCCACTATCGACCGGATAACTTAAGACTCTGGACGTCTATTGGCTCAAACTTTAGCCAACCATAGAATCTGGTACTGCGTATTATTTAAGGTCTACTGTTTTCTGTGCATCCCCCATTTGTCTGACGACGAATTGAGGCACCAGATTCGAAAATTTACACAATAAAGTTTTTTTCCCAAAGAACTTAACTTAAATGGCCATTCCGGTCTCCCTTGTCTTTGTCGGTTCCATTACATATATATATATATATATATATATATATATATATATATATAAAATTTATATATATATATAATTTATCGCAATGCCACCTATATTACTGTTATCCTTGAGAGAGAGAGATGGAATGCGAGGCACGTCCTGAATGAAAGCTGACAAGTCTAGAGTTAGAGAACATGTCGAGTGTCATACGTTGTATGGACTGGTTTTCTATTGCATCCACTGTGACCCAGCTACCTGCGGTTCGCCTTCGTGCTGCCTTACCACCGAAAACGGTTATGCTGCGAAAGGCGGGTCTGTTTCACATGCACGTTCTGCCTGTAACCACCTCATGGGGCTGTGTAAGACGTCGCTGATAGACAGTCATGCAAATAAGTTTAATTTCAGTTAATTCCCCTGAGATTGGAAAGTGGTGCTTTATATTCACCCGCTGACTGATAAATAACCAAAAGTGGTATAGTGTGATCGAATATTTTTTTGGCATTTTAGTGCACAGGTGCAGGCCAGCAACTTCTTTTCTCCGAAATTCCCTCTGAGACTGTCTTTTTATAAGCGATGACTGTTCTTTTCATTTTAAATTTAGGCACCTTTGCCTGGTACAGTGACAGGCTAATCTTTTTAATGTGCAATGTGCAGCTTAAAGTAAAGTATATCAGGTAGTTTTAAGACTATTTTTAATTGCACAATTAATCCAGTCTAGAATTCGATGAGAACGAGGCTAATGTGGCTAGGTGAAGTCCTGTTGCCCTGTTGAACTGGCTTATTTAAACAGTAATATACACCCGAAAGTCTCAGCAACCCTGGCATCCAAAGCTTGGCCCTCGCCTATTCTCTTCCTGGCTGACATCAAGGTCATTGCTCTCCTTCCGCTGCCATTGCAGATTTGCTTACGAAAGAGCATAGTACAGGAGGATACCTCACCCGACAGTTCGACCGTCGTAGTCCGACGATGTCCACCGGATGCTCATGGGAAAGTTGAGCAGGGACGATGACTTGCGCGTGATTTAGTTTAAAGTGATAGTAGACTTGCGCTGCATCTACCGCACTCTCTCCTCCTCCCCCACCTGAGCCCGGTGTCAAGACAGAGTTAAGAAGACCGGAGGCGGGAGAGGACGCAGGTGGCTGGCGCGGCCGGGTCCCTTAAGTCCTAGCCGCCCCTAGGCGTGCCACCACACCTCCATGTTCGGCATTTGTTATGGGAGCGCAACCCGAATAACGCCTGCCGTGCCCTAATTTGGCCCCCGTGTTGGTCCAACGCATCTACCACGTGGCCCGTTTAGGGGGCATAAACACACGACAGTTCGACCGTCGTAGTCCGACGATGTCCACCGTATGCTCCATGGGAAAGTGGAGCAGGGACGGTGACTTGCGCGTGATTTAGTTTAAAGTGATAGTAGACTGGCGCTGCATCTACCGCACTCTCTCCTCCTCCCCCACCTGAGCCCGGTGTCAAGACAGAATCAAGAAGACCGGAGGCGGGAGAGGACGCAGGTGGCTGGCGCGACTGGGTCCCCTAAGTCCAAGCCGCCCCTAGGCGTGCCACCACACCTCTATGTTCGGCATTTGTTATGGGAGCGCAACCCGAATAACGCATGCCATGCCCTAATGTGGCCCCCGTGTTGGTCCAACGCATCTACCACGTGGCCCGTTTAGGGGGCACAATACCTCACCCAGAGGTCACTTCAATAGCGGTCTCTGGTCACCGCACCGAAATTTTGACGCGGAAGTTTTTGGAAAAATGTCCTAGGTACTGTGAAAGGGACACAAGTACATGATTCGACTTCGTAAAGTAAGTCGTTCTGCAGTAAAAGCAAAATATTCAGTTGTAAGTGGCCTACAGCTACTGGTTTGGGTACCAGTTCCGGGGCTGGGAAGTTGTGCTTCCTTAAATTGGCGACCGAAAAAGTTGTACCGCTGGGAGCATTACAATTGTGCACATGCTGGATGGCCGAAAACCTAATCGAACACAATGGACACGGTTTTAAATAATCGCGCTGTCAATTTCTTTTCCATGTTTGTCCTCCACCTATCTCACCTGGCTGGTAGCCGTACCAAACAGCGCATAAACCAACTTACCACTGCACTACAAGAATTTAACATAAAAATGAGAGGAGACCGTAACAAACTCCGCCAGGATAAGCGTTAACCCGATGGCGTTGGCATACGCCTTCAAGAACAGAAGGTAACCATTCACTCGTGCACCGGTTCTCATGGTGATCCTGTGGGTCCGGCTTACTTTTCTGTCGGCCAACATCCAAACATTCTGCAAAGAATGCTCCACCTTTCTCGTGTTTTTCCCAACTGAGTTCAAACATTTGTACTGTAGGGGGTCAGTGTACGTTCAATAGGATAAAAGACCTGCTATATGCCCCAATAGCCCGACAGGTAGGATAGCATTTCCGTATCTTAAATGTGACAAAATATTCGTTCGCAGTATTAAATATTTGAATGAAAACGTACTTTGAAAAGAAACAAATGCAGCTACTGGATTTTGAAATGACTCGAATGTTTGCCACCTATTACGCCAAATGACTGTGACTTTCGATACGTGAATATTTTATTGCACCTTAGTCAGTTAGACGGAAATAAATGGATATGAGTTCTGATACTGGTATTGTACACTCGATATCTTGACTGACATACTATGTTCCGGGTTATGAGGACAGAGTGGATTGTACCTTTCTATCTGCAACGTGACCCAATGGACCAGCACAGTATTGGGTATTTGAATGCATGCGTAATTTAACAAACAAAGATAGTTAAAGGTTTAAAATTAACCATGACTCACATATTTGCAACCCCCTAAGTCAGATGATAACGATCCCCGGTAAGTGGACATTTTTACTACACCTCCGTCAGTTAGAAGGGAATAATTCCGTGAACTCAATGGTAGAATTCAAGAGCTCCGTGGCCTCATACTGGATCTCCTCTGTCACCTCGGCACTCGCACACTTGCGGGTAAGCCAACGAGGAGGTGGTCTGCAATCTATCCTGTAGAATTTGGAATTAAAACGGCAAGCAGTAAGAGAACGAAGCTAACACTTCAACCATGCACTTCTCCCGTTCAACAGTTCAGTTGGCGCAAGTTTCTTCAAATGCCTTTGGGCTGCTTACGCTACATCGCACCCCCCACATGTGACGACGCAGGTACGCAACATGGCAGCCCTGTAGCATCCATTACCAGCACCCTGTAGCACAGCTTCGTCCGCACAAGGACGAGCGAGACAGTGGTATGAAGAAAAATTGCTGGTTCTTCTCCGGTCGGCAGCTTACAACGGACGTACCTGCACTGATACGTCTCGTGATGTAGGCGAACAGTTGCCTGTTATTTGCGACAGCAATTGCAGCACCAAGACACACCAAGTACGCCTACTGAATTGTATGGTTACAAGCCCTGCCCCCGGTTGAAAGCACTTTGTTGCGCACGGACAGACGGATAAGTCAGGAATAACAGTTCTTGTTTCCTGTCCCTAGGACTGCTGTGCCGCCTGAGTGATTTTAGTAACTTCCTGATGCCGGCTCCGAGCTTCTAAACAGGCTGGCCACAAGACAATTCTGGTAGATACCACATTCTATGTAGGCCTAACTTCTGGTTATGGCCGGCTGCTCAAGTGTTCGCAGGAGGGCGGATTTGCCCTGAGCTTCTAGTCTTTACAGTGAATCAAAATGTAGTTTTGCAATTACAGCTCTCAACTTCCGCGCAAGGGAAGTAATTAAAAAGCGTCATCTTTTGCTGGCATCCTTAGCTGGTAGATGTGCTGTGCCTTATGCACATTATTATACGCATGTTTTGATTGCCATCGTGGCCTGCTGAATTCCTCTTTGCGTACGCACTGAGAGGGCATTGTTGACATTTACGCTGCATTTGCCACTCTCATGTGCCGGTACGCAGACCCTGACCTTTTGATTTTTCACCATGTATGGTGTGGAAACGAAATTTATTGGGAGTTATGTCATCAGGTGATCAAGAAGGCCTGAACTGGCTGCTTTTGATACATCTTTGATTTGAAGCAAGTCGTCCTAGTCACATGTTTATAGTTAATCTATATGATTTTATGCAAACCCTGTTTTCACTTTTGTTTGCAACGAATGCCTTACATGTACATAGGCCATTAAAGCCACAACGGCGCGCATTACCAAGTCCAAAAACGTTCATCTAATATATGTGCAGGTGCAAAGCTCGCAGCGAAACATCTCTACCAGTCGCTCATTTAAGGATCCCCAACTAGCCAGTCTCCAAGACTGGTATCCCAACCGGCAATTACAAGCCGATTGCAGCCGGATATTTTGATGTATATTAAGAACGACTTACTTTAAGGAGTCAAATCGCGTAATCGTGGCCTTTACACAGTAACTAGGGAATTTTTCCAAAAGCTCCCGCTTCAGCATTTCTGTAAAGTGACCCGAGACCGATACTGAAGTAACCTCTGTGAGGTGTCCAGATGCACTATGTCCTTTCCGTAAACAAATCTGCAATGGCAGCGGAAGGGAAAAAATGACCTGGCGTTCAGCCGTAAAGAGGACAGGCACCGGTCGAGCTTCGGTTACCAGAATTTTTAAGGCTTCGGGTGTACGTTAGTGTTGAAATAAGGCAGTTGCATAGAGCAGTAGGATTAACCCTATCCATATTAACCCACTTTTTTCATTGAATACGTAAACTGCAATGTGTGTGCCACCATAAATATTGCTTATATTCACTGGTAGGCTTCGGTGTTCACATATATGTACATAACACGAAAGCCGTCGAGATGGAAGTTGATGTCGATGCTGGACCAAACTGCTACTGTACCGAAGTCTATCGGTATTTTTCATTTTAAAATTACTTAAAAGTGTACGATAATTGCGGCGAAAAATTGCATCTTGCAATTCCCTTATCTATTGCACCGTGACTCCGTTTGGTATTTAGTATTTGTGATGAGTTTGCCGCCGCATGGTACACATTTGGGTGTTCTAAAAATCCTGGATCTTTGTGTAAGCTATTTTTCCAATGGGCTAAATAAGAATGCTTGGCATTGTTTGAATCAGTGATCTTTTAATATATTGCTTTCTCAATCGGATGGTTAGCGGAGTAAAGAAACTATAATAATCTCTATCCATTCGTAGTGCCAGTTTTAAATTTTAGCCTGTGAACTGCTTCGAGTTCATTCCTTTTATCGTGAAAACAAAAACTTACAAGCTGATCAATATGTGGTTTTGCGCAAGACGCATGGTTTACACAAATATATAATGACTAGATTTGATTCCTTTTGTGTATGCAGCTTTGACATCGGTCACATCATACAATATAAAAATAGAGATTATTTACTTTTTCCGTTGAATCAGTTAGACAGAAAATCTGATAGTACAATGCTTTCAAAGTGAGTTCCAGCATATAAAACTGAAACTTGTCAATCAATTCCAAAGAGCGCCTTAAAGGGAGTAACCTTTAATAGAAATAATTAAGCTGCTTATTTGTCGGACAAGTTTCTCATAAAGCATTCCAGGTGTCCCTATTAAAACACCGAACCTGAATTTAAATTTTCTAAAGGCTGCTTTAAAGCCCGGTTACTTCCAATAACAAATCAGTTAAAAATTCACACAAAAGTTCCCTCGAGGTCGATTCAAGGAGGTGTATTGAAATTCCGATCACTCAAACGACGGCTAAAAAACTGACAATTCCATCACTGGAACTGAGGATGGGGCATTTAAAGTAAACTATATTTTGAGCATTCAGTGTGTCCTTGAAATACGAGTTCTTTTAGTGTTTTTTACCCCTTTCCTAATATTTGGCTTAGCCGCCAAAAGTAGACTTGTAGCAAACATGCTTCTGTGGGACTGTAAGTTTTTATGAGAAATGTGGTATAAATTCCGTTTAAAAACGAGTTATCAAGTTCGGTAGCGATCAGTCAATCAATCTTGGCTTAATTGCCTGTTATTGAACGTAAATTTGGGGAAAAATATCTTCCCATTGACAGTATGGAGCACATGGGAAATAAAAATGTAGTTTTAACCATTTCAGACCGTCTATACTTGCGGATAACCTAAATCCTGTCAACTTTATCCACTGAGTAGAACAGCACGAGGAGCAATTACCAACAAAACTACTCACATCAGGTAAAATTATCTCAAGAAGTGAGGGCACACCTCCGAAGGACGCCAGTCAAAACGGTCAACATCTATCGTCCGCCAAAAGGGACATTGTACGGTTAATCGTTCAGCTTCCGCGCATACCTCGTTAAAAATTCACAGAAATCTCTTCTAACTGCTTCCTTACTTATTCACTAGGCGTTGATGTGACATGCAACGGAGGAAATCCAGGGAGGTCCTCAACCGTTTCGTGCGAAATGGCTGGAGATCAATGCAGTACCACACAGGCAAGCTGTCCTATGATTTGGCCAGATAAAGCTTTAATAGTAAATGCTTATAACAACCAAGTGAGTCGTTGACTGTTCGTTGACTGTCATTATCGACGATGTCCACTGTGTTAATACTAGAACTGATCTGGCCCTCACTCAATTGGACACTAACGCTAAGCAGTGCGGACAGCGGATTTCCTTGATCAAATTAATATAGTGGCGCGTCCTTAAAACTCATGCGACAGCGTCTCATTGGACACACTCTATCCATCCTGCAACTAAGTCGCTTTATAGTATATTCTGATGTCAAAATTTCCGTCTAATCGAACAATTCGCTTTGTGTAGGACGTCAAAACGGCTGCATACGTCAGCAATGCCCCGGTTTGCTTTAAATATGCTTGCAGCGTTGTTATAGCAAACAAAATATATAGGAAGCTCAAATGGAGCCCCAGTTAGAAATTCTCTTTGAATAGGTGGTAAAAATCGGGATTTTCCTTTATTAATGGATTATTTTGTTTGTGGAGTTAAGATTTCCGTGCCTGAATTGTTACTTCGAAGCTCAAATTTTGTCTTAGAATTCCAGTCGGCTTTAGTCAAGCTTATTATGTATACCACCTCGCATCCGATAAACAAGCAGTAATTCCTACCTTAGGCGTACAGTCAGTGACCTCCCTCATGGGATGTTAATCTAAATTCTGAAATGAGTATTCAAGTAAGAATTATTACCTATGTAAGACTGTAATCTCGATCACCTTGCATTATAATCCGATTATATTTCGGACACACCAGGATGACGACTTTTGAATGCTCTCAACTTGGACGCCGGCATAAAGCACACTCAATAGAATTTGATTACTTATTTAGTATGTATGTTTTCTATCGATTTTTGAAGCGATTATCTATCCAAATATAGTTTGCAGAATTGATGTTTAAAAATATACTTTCTTGTGCTCAGTTGACAGCTGTAACATCGAAGGAAGACTATATTTCGGTTTTAAATGTTTTTTTTTAAATTCCCGAATATTTTGAGCCCGATCTTCCCTTGCATTCTACTTTATGATTTAAGGTGTACCAGTTGTATTCTTTCCTTTTAGTGAAAATATTTATTCCTCTTTTCTAATAAAAAGATACCATAAATTGATCATAGAATTGACAATAAATTTGGACTATGTTATATACTTCACGAGTGGCATAAAAAAGAAAGTTTACGATGCTCTTTGAATGGACATCGAATGCTCTTAGGGGATTTCATAATTAGAACCTTTAACCCGAAAGATAGCTTTTGTCTGGAAAGAAATTGAAAAAGACATCATTATCTAGAAAAGTAGCACACAAGTTGATATGTTTGAACATGATTTCTCCAAAATATACTTGAATTTATAAGCGCATCGAAAACCAACTGGAACAATCATATTATAACTGTATTCATGTTTACTGGGTGCTGTTTTTGCTGGAAGACGAAAAGAAATGCAATCAAAAACCCTCCTACGGTTCTGTCAGAAATTTAAGATGATTATATAGCATGATTGTTTTTTTAACAGTTCCACTTAAGTAATTTTCCTCAAGTGAAAACGCATTTTAGGATTCTGGTTAACATAGTATTCACTGACTGCAAGTTTGTTTCACTCTAATCTCGGTATCGGCAGTAGTGACACCTCCCGACTAGAGCATAGCAGAAAACGGACTGCAAGGTATTGTAAGAAATACCCACAAAGAATTTGTGAAATCCTTATCTTAAATTTTTAATAGAATCTAGGTTAATAACTAGATTAAAATGTCATACATATGAAAAAACATCCAATGCATGTGTGCAGATGTCAATAAACAGGCGTCCTGTACCTACAGTCTGCCGAGTAAATTTGTGAAACTAGCGTCTGACCAAATCTTTTTTGCATGTGTCATGCTGCATTCAAGATGAAGCACTGGATGTCATTCCCATATGGCATCGCGTGAGCCCTCTGTCCAAATGGTGGAGCCTGGGGTGTTTCTCCTGGCAAGTAAACAAAGAACATCCATCTCAGTCTCTCTTCTTCTGCAACATCGAGTTTTTTAATGTCACTCTCACATGCATGGTATCCGGGCTACACTTTGTGAATCTCCTCTACAACTTGCGAGAAGTATCCCGGGTGTGGTACGCGTAGACGAACTATTTAGCCCCACTGGTCACTTGTGCCTAATCCTCGAAAAACGGACTAGAGCACGGGAGAACGACGAATTAACGAGGTCGACCGTGGGATTTCGTCATCACGGCGCTCAGGACACACAGTAGATTTTCTATCTCATGAAATAACAACCGAAATTCTGAAGTGTGTTCTCGATTCAAACAAATTACTTAATAATGATTAGCGTATTGATTATCATGCAGCCTAATCCCAAGATATTTTAGTCAAATACAATGCCTGCTGTTGAAAAAGCTTCTTTCGGACCGCCCGCAGAAAGCATCCTCTGTAAAAATAACTACTTGTGTAACATGCAATTTTATTATTGATTTACGATGCTCTTTTAATTCAAAAATATGTTACACAATATTCGCAAAAAAATATTATTTCTTGTACTCGTTTGATAGTAAAGTATGTTGTCTTCAAATTTTTATCATTAAAGCCTGTGTATCTTTCGGTTTTTAACAAGTTTCTAAAATTCTGAATAATTTTTAACCCTACCGACTGTTACACTTGAATTCATCGTTTCTCAACTACATATCGTATATATTCTGTGTAAGAAAAAATCAAAAATTTCTCTACGGTATGAATAAAAGGTCATACAGTTCTCATAAAAGGTTGTACTGAACTTTTATAATGTTGAATACATTGTAGATAAGATTAAAAATTATGGATACGATGTATTATTGAGAAGTATGTCAAAGGCTTCAACAATCTCATAAATAGAAGTGTTTTGTCTGGAGATTTCGCTATTCTGACAGCTGTTCGATGAAGAGAAGCCGTTGAAATGGGCACTCTTGGGTCTTCTGTGCAGTAATGAACAGTTGCTTGTACATTAGCCTTAACTGTAGCCCTTAACTGGCTCGCACCAATAGCAATTGTGGGCCTTCTCCGAGGCTCAATTTTCACGTTGATATGACCTTTCCGGGATTTTGGGAGGTTTCAGATATGCAGCTTATCTTTTAGTCTTTTCTCTAACAGAATACGTCTTTTGCTTTTGACTCTAACTATATTGTGTTGCAAATAAAATTCGCACAAGGAAGAATCTGTTTTCTTCGGTATCCACAATCACTTGAGTGGTAGAATTGGTCACAAATCACTCTTATCTGAGGCACATCATGGGCGAATATGATGCAGTTCACTGATCGCTAGTCCCAGGGATAAAGTTCAAAGGGCGAACTTTATTGTGGAAGACAGTGTTCAAAAATGTGGAAAGCAAGCGTAAACTGTTGTGCCGTGGGCATTAAAAAGTTGAATAATCCGTCAACGATGCTGGCCTGCAAGAACCAAACGAGAAAGAAGGTATCAACTAACGTGGTGGATGCATGGCAGTGCGCAGGGCTCTTAAAAAAAATTACTATGCCGAAAGCTTAAATGAGGGACATTGAAGCCTAATTCCGGACTTCGGGGTATGATGATTAAGTCAAGATCTTTTCCTTTTTGGATCGCCTGACTATCGTTTGTTCTTTTCCATTCCTTGGAAAAATTTGTCAAAATTTTGTCAGCATTTCCTCTTTTGTCTTTGACAAATGAACTTTACCTTTTGGATTTGGGAAATCCCCCACCGTCTATTTTCAGCTGTGATGCTTTTTAATTAAGCAAGCGCCCATAGCAAATGAAAATTGAAAAACAGGTTCTTCATGTAGGTCTTATTTTACACATTGGATTTAACACCAACTTAAAAAGGATGGTTGATCTAGCCCTCTAAGAGCTATCAGTAACCAGGATTTTCCAGCACAAGTAGCATTAATTGAATTTAATAGGCGTGATCGAAGTAAAGGCCGGAGCAAAGATCAAAGTGTTCGGGTCATAATAGCCTGGTGTCACACATTAGTAAATATATTTCTACCAGAAGGCAGCAGTTCTATGGCAGCGTTCCCTCTAATGTGGCCTTAACTGAGTTCTTCTATCGATTAATCTAATGCAGGGTCGTTAAATGCAAAGGTCTGACTGAAGCTTCGACCTCCTCTCTACGAAGAACGTAGTCCTTCTTTATTCTTCATGCTTCCTCAACAACTCTATTTATAGGTTGTGGTTCGGCCCCCTCTGCAATAATAGCTTAACTGTTGTTTGTGTAATTCCAGCTTTAAGGAGTGCCTCCTCTGTCAGTAATCGCATTCACGTGATTGCAGGCACGCAGATTTACGTGGTCCACCTCCGGTGTGTAGAGGGCCTGCTGATTGCCGTGGCTAGCGCAGGCTGCAACGGCTTGGCATAGAAGTGCACTTCTCTCACTCTCTCTCTCTCTCTCTCTCTCTCTCTCCCACTGCTAGCTTTCGCATCACGCTCTTCGGTGCCGACTGGGCGTGCAAAAGCTGCCAACCCAGTAACCCAAATGCATGTGCGCACGGTGTGCATATGGAGACAGCAGCCCATCGTAACAGTATGTAGGACTTACCCGGTGAAGCTCCGACTTGCGACATCGTTCTGTGGCTCCGACATTGAAAGCGCGCCGAGACAAAACCTTCGCTGCCGGCAGTCGGGACAATAAGGTTTGGGGATTAGAGACCGCTTTTGTAGACATTATCGCAAACATACAAGCGACAGCGATCGACTGTGCCGCACATATTTGCTCTAAAAATATGGACGCTGAGAGAAACAGCATATGAGGAGCGAAAATGTGCAAAGTATTAGAGGTAGTGCAAGACACACCAGATCAATCACCGTGTGTCCCACAGCCAGTTGGGCGCAGGATGTTTGAATTAGTTTATAGTGATGGCAGACTTTGGTGGTCGCTGCCGCATTCTATCCTACCTCTTCCACCTAGGTCCAGTGGCAAGGCGCAGTCAAAACGATCGGAGGCGGGCTTGTGCGCAGTGGCCGACGAAGCTAAGCAGCTCGTCTACGCGTTCCACGCATGCCCAGGTCCGCACCCTGTGGACCAGGTTTCAAAGCAACACGAAAGGAGTGACTCGGATCACATCTGAGTGGGAGTGCCATAGAGGGCACCTTAAGAAGCACTCATTACAGCCTGCCTGGTCGTCCCGAAAAGACCGATATAATCTACCAGTTGACAGCTCCCAAAGCCAGGTCTTTTAATGCGTCCCGATAGTTTCAAAGCGTGTCAAGTGTTTAACACTGAGGAATGTGTTTGAGGTGCCGGAGAAATATATTTCGCAGTTTCAACCTCTATCTCCCCCCTATCTCTTGCTGCCTTTGCACCAGTTCGCCATCCGAGCCGGTCCGAAAACTGATGCTGGGATTGGGCACAGGTAGCTGGCGCGACGTGAGCCTGCGCCTAGGCATGGGTCACTACGACTCCCTTTGTTGTAATGCGATGCGCGGACTATGCTCAGCCTTGTTAACGCGTGCTCTGCCCAAATTCGACCAAAGAGTTGCTCCAGTTCATCTCTCGCGTGGTAAAGTGCAAAACACAACCACTACGCGAAAATTCCCTAGTGTTGTTTATGCTCCAGCGGTGTGATCTCCATGCCCTTAAAAATAGCAAAACACTGGTTTCGAGAGTTGCCTCCGCAGACAAAAGAATGCAGCAATTTCAATTATAATATGCAAAGGTGAGGTAACTTGTGCTGAAATGCTGTACTCGTTTTACGAGAATATTACCTCTTTGCAGATGTGTACAGAAGGTAACGCATGTATTTTCTATTTCTTAGGCAAATTATAAACCCTCCTCTTTTGTGCTAGCAAAATGGCGAACAATTCAAACTTTTGACAGCTACCGTCGAAAATAGGGACTGCTGAACTTTAATGACATATAAAAATGGAGCAATCATGGCAGAAGTTCGATTATAAAGTTTCAAGTGTATGGACACAGTAGAGGACAAGCAGAAAAAGACTCCGTTCCCATTCGATTGGTCAAGTTAAGCGCCTCTCAAAATTCCCACGCTGTTTGGTTTTCATCTGATACGAAGGAGCATTTGTAGGACTCAGATTGAAAATTAATGCCATATTCGGACTGGGATCGGTCACCCAAAGGGTGGCCAGCAAATATGGCCAAGATATGGTTCCTGCACCTGGTTAATGTAGACAGGACCCTCCTTCTCGCCCCGCCGTCTTCCATCGCGATATATTCCTGCATGACATCTAGACATAGGAGTTTTTACCGGGAGCACTAACCAATAGTAAACTGCTAAGTGCACAAAAGCCGCATAAAAGGTACTCAAATTGAGTCTGAATATACATCTTGTTTCACGGTACGCCCCTCGGCTAAATGCATTAACTTACTTGGATCTCAGAATACTAGATTATGTGCGGAAGTTGGCCATAAAACAGCAATCGTGGGAGTTTTAAGTCCTTCAACAGACCTGTCAACCAATGCGCTCAATCCCCGCATCAGTTGACTTACCGGTTAAGAAAGTCGGCTGGTGCCTGGAGGAGGAAAGAGGAAGTGAGGTCGAATCTTAATAAAAAATTCCTCATTATGGTAGGAGGGCGCTCACCGATCGCTTTACGGAAGATAATCATCACGTTTTGCCTTCAGGTTAACCTTTGTACCCCACCAGCAGCCGCACAGCGTTAAGTGATATATAGGCAAAAGGATGTTACCGACAAAGATGAGGGAGACTAGAGTGGTCAGTACTGGCTTATAAGAAGTCGTTAGCCGCCCATATCCATCCGTAGGATTTGACCCGTTGTTCGGGAGTTCAATGCCCCAACCATTGGCTACGGACTCGATGTCCTGTTGGTTGCGATATTATCAATGGTAGATGGATGCTCACCGATCGCGTTACAAGAAATACTCGTCCCGATGTGTCATGGGCTCACACTCGAGTCGGCCAGGGACTACGAACGATTCGATGGATGTCAAGAGTTTATTTTTCCATTGCTGTCTACGAACCCTTGGCTTTCTACAGCACTCCAATTCCGAAAATTGGTTTGCACGTCTTTCAGCCTCTGTTGAAGTTGGTCTCTGGATCGAGCTTATGCACCTTTGTTTGCGTCAGTTCTGTTATTGACGAACGTCGTTTGCCTCTAAACGGACCACGTGGTAGGGGCTCATGACCAACACCGGCCAGATCAGGGTAAGCCATACGTTATTGGGAATGCACACTCTTAACAAATGTCACACATCGCAAGTCAGGCGCAGACTTAAGCCGCGCCAAACACATGCGCCCGATTCCTCCCCAGTTTTTTTGACTCGATCTTGCAACCGGGTCGGTCACTTGCTAATCCATCGCACAGAGACTGACAAACCAATACCTGGGGCACCGACACACAGCAGAGACCACCACCTCCATTGCCCTCACTGCCCCGCGCATTCACTCACAGCATGAGCCTGCTCGGTCACATGTGCATCCACGTTTGCGGAATCCACCACGATACCAACACATCCTGCGCATCCACTAACACTTCCCACATTCCTCCCAGCAGCAGAGCCCCTCAGACTCAGCATCTCCTGACCTCTCCTGTCCCCATTGTCACCACACATGCCCAACATGCAGCTACCTGGTCGGTAACTTGCAAATCCATCGCACGGAGACCGGCGAACCGTTGACAGGAGCACCACCGTACACCGCACCCGACTCAACTGTACGCACTGCCCACGCACATTCACACACCACATGGGCCTATTAGGGCACATGTGTACCCATGAAAACCTGCTGTAGAACACCGCCAGCTATACACCACAACACTACATCTCTCCTCATCAGCCTCAACACCTCACTCGATCACATGAAGCACCACAAAATACATGCTCTCAGTCTGCATAGCAGATTTAAAGGCAAGTAAGATCCACGGCTCCTTATTCATGTGGCTCCTCTACTGCATGTGGGGCCTGAGCTTGAGAATATCACGATGCGATAAGCGCCGTGGCTTTGAAGGTTGCCAACTGACAATTTCATTCAGACCTCGCAGTCAGTCCAATGTTTTTTGTGTGGAGTGGCCGACTGGTGGTCTGGGAGTCTGAGAGTCAGGTTGCAGTGGTTCCTTCTTAGCGGTACCTCTGGCACTCTCACACATGTGAGATGTGAGCCGTTACACCCCCTGTTGTGTGAAGCAGGGGGTGTATGAAGTGCGCGTAGAGGAGGTCACCAGCAGCTGCGCCCACTTCCGTATCAGACGACTGACCGGCTCGGACGGTGGTCTGATTGTGTTGGTGGGGGAGAGAGTGAGGTAGACGGTAGATGCAGTTCATGTCTACCATCACCATACCCTAACTCACGCGCAATTCACTGTCCTTTCGTCCACCCTGCTTTGGCATACACGGTTGACACCGTCGTAATCGATGGTCGAACTGTCGTGTGTCGGACATTTTATGATGGCAAGTGTCAGACGTTTTCGTCATTTTCATCGAGTCGGTCTTCGTACTGAAGGCATCTGCATCTAATGGCTTCTAGAGCGAGGAGGCCGATGACATTGTGCCGTCCTCTTTACTGCTTTTCAACAGTATCGTTTGCTTTCAGGGCTTGCCTGGCTGATTACGGCTAATAAGCCATCAATGGTTGCCCCAGGCTCCCATTTCTTTGTAGATAATATCCTTCTGCCTATACTACTATTAACTGTTCGAGTGTCCACAAGGGCTCTTCATTGAACCCCAACGAGCACAATAAAATGAGCATCTCCCGTAATCTGATCGGGAGCCGCACCCCAACAAGCCTACGGATTTCGTTCTTACATTCGAATCTTTCAACGTCTCCATGTCTCTGTAGATTTTGAAATACTCGATGGCGAACATGAAGCAAGGTATGGCAAATGTTTCTGCTACCAACAACAGAGGTTCATTCTCTCCACAGACTTAATAAATTCTGTGTATTCGTACCCACTTGCCAGTTTCCCTTACGTACCTTGGGCTGAACTATATCCCACCCGGTAGGTTTCTTACAAGGTTTCGCTTTGTATCAGGGGGTCTTTTGTTCTCGTGATCTGCGACAAGTCGGTAAGTGGCACCGATTCCCCGAGTTTGCAGAGGACGAGCGATGGGGCAAAAAAATTCCAGTGCATAGCAGCACTCATCAGACTCACAGTTCCTTTGAAGTTATCCCCTCTTTTGTCCTCGGTCAACTAATTTTCATATACAAATTTCTGTAGTAAACTAATTTTGGTGATTTAAGACCCGCCACTTTAACTTCCGCCTGATTTCAGTCGTTCCATTCTGGTGTAGAGGATTTGCACAAAAGCAAACTTGTCTTCGAATAAGGGCTTTGTTTGAGTGTGAGGGTGACGCTGCGGAATCAAATTGCACGCCAAATCAGTGAATTCTATAATATAACAAATTCAACGCCTGAATCTACCACGATGCACAAAGAGTCATGGCTTGGATGGGTGTGAACCGACAGGATAACTTGGTTCTCATCGTATTATTCTGAGATGCGTAGAGGATTAAGAGTCAGGCTGCAATGGTTCCTTCTAAATATGGACTTTAGGACATCGTCCCCGATGTGAGCTGCAAGCCGAATTCAAAGAATCCTGCTACATGCCATGATGACAAACGGTGTTTGGCACGCGTAGGCAAGCTAATTTTTCTTGTCCTCTACTGCACCTGAGCCCAACTCCCAGTCTTCTTGACATTATCTTGCTATTGAAGCCAGGTCAATTAGGTAGTTGAGAGTGCCATAGATGCAAAAAACGTTTAGTTCACCTAAAAGCATTTTAAGCGCAAGACCGATAATGCACCAAAACCCTTGGGCTCGTGGTGGATATCGGCTCTTTTGAAGGTAGAAAATTATCGCAAATTAGCTTATTATCGTGGAAGCATAATTATTGGCAATTTTCACCCTCCTCCTCGAATTAGAACTTAACTTTTGTGCCTACTGAGGCGTCAACACACAACCAGATAGCGCAGTGAGCAGGTTGTTAACTCCTCCGAGGCTGAAAAGCTCGTCACAGCGATTTCTGGTCACGCATCAGCACTATAGTGTATACGAAATTCTGCCTTTACTTTCCTAGGTAGGCTAGCTTATAACTAGGTTACGAAGTTAAGGATTTCGTTCGTCTCGCTTTACCGTATTCCTGGCTACGTAACCAGATTTTCTGCGTCGAGTTCATCGAACACCGCCACACTCAACCACCCAGATCGAGCGAGTAGATAGTCAGAAACGTTTTTTTGATTTGATAGCTTATTTCCATAGCTATAAAACATGATTTCAACCTTCAGGTCATATATATCTCAGCGATTACTTCCGTTCATATGTCGGAACTGCAAAGACACCACGAAATTCATACTGAAACGTTTATTTGCAGAAAATTTCTCTAGAAAATTCGGAATACCGATTGGTAAACATGCATCGGTTTGAAAGGTATTAGCAGCGGGTCAATGGAGGGTTGGCGCGCTATAGGCGCAGGCTTAGGCCAGGTCAGTCTCTGCGTCCAATCACCTCTCTTGTTTTCTTGACTTTCTATCGCTTTAAGCGATAGCTAAACGTGGAAAGAAATAATGAGTCGGATGCTGGGAAAGTCTGCTTCATTATATACGGAATCATCAGCAAGTCTTAACTGTGCCCTCGGACAATGATGAAACCCTTTCCCTGCGATGGCCTAACTATCAGCAAGTTGCTGGCCAAAATGCATTCAGTTAGTGGTAGTGTTGCAGCTTAAATATGATTTGGCAATGTTTCGGAGCAGGATGAAGCACAAAAACAGCCGGCCCCGTGTCCTCTCACCTGGTGACAATGGACTCATGCGGACAACAAGGGAGCTTTCGAGATAGTCCATCAGTTGCCAATGGACATTCTGAAGTCATTTTCCACTGCGTTCCAATGCATGCCGGACTCTTTCTGAGACAGGGTTAATTTCGACCACCCCTTCCCCCAATCCGCCACTTGCTTAAAAATTTAAAAGTAGTGAAATCACGATCTTGTGCGGATATAAATGCCTTGTTCAGATCCTGCATTTTCCATGACTTAAGGCCATGTATCTAGACATCTGCGAGCAGACCAGAGAAGGCTAGAAGTATGAAATCTTGCCCTAGCAGACTGATTCCTTTTTTTGCACTCTTGATCCATTTTCGATGCCCCACTTAAACTGCGAAAATCTGGTTAAGTAATCATATTTCGCCCACGTAAAGGTTCAGCCGAAATTCTCCTCTTGATTTGAGGATACTTTTTAAATAAATATATATGTTCCGTTGTGCCCTGGAGCTCAGACTAGAGCCCTCGCAGGTGGTCGCATAGCGACATGTGTATGATATATGATATATATATATATATATATATATATATATATATATATATATATATATATATATATATATATATATATATATATATATATATATATATAAAACATTCGGCGAAAATAGTTTATGACCATCCCATGGCAAGATGGGGAATGGGACTGCTCTGCCCACCGTAATACAAATAGTTTTCCGCCGAATATCGGGAATGGTACCCGTTCCCATTTCTTAGCCCTAAAACTAAGCCTAACTCGGACCTTAACCCCAAATTTAACCTTAGTCCTACCCGCAACCCTAACTCTTATTTTCCTGGCATTCAGCCAAAGCCACCTCTCTTTCAGGGTTTTTCTATTCCGCTATCCCATCGGGGGGCTACACAACCAATCCCTACATAAGCTTTCCAAAACCCGCAGTCTACAACAACAAATTTTTGAACGGCAGGTAACGGTTTAATTCAGTTGACAAATGTGAGAAAATTTCTAAGATTTACCTGTTTCATAAAAACTGGGACATTCCCGTATCTGCAGACCTAATATAAGCTCTCGTGCTGGCAACTCCAGCCTAAACCCAAAGTTGTGAACTTCCAACCCTGGAAAAACCACGAGTGTCATTTCATGTTCTACAATTGGTAGAAACTCCACGCTGACAAATTAATTCGAAATCAAAGGGAGTTGACTTTCGCAGAAAACTGGAGATTTCCTTTTCCGGCAGGCGAAGGCGGCGTACGCATGAGTCATTCAGGCTGCGTCATCGCGTTGGTAGGCGCAATAGGACATTAAAATCAGAATTACCGTAATTGCCTGCGGTGTGCCTCGTCTGTTCTATTCACGATAAATTTTCTCAGAGATTAATTAAAGTTGCGACGTTGGTCTTAGTAACTTACACGAACGGGGCCAATCTCACTCGCAAGTACAGTGTAAAATGGTGCATTTAAACTTGCTGAAGCTCAAAAATATGCGTATTGGTGAGACAGGGCATCGAAGTTCGTTTTATAAATTGTTTTGGAAATGGTTTCCGGATGTTCGAGAATATGCGAGGCCCAGGTATTTGTACAGAAGAAGACGGGAAGGCGTTCTCTGGGACCAGATCTTTATTCATCCGACGTTTCGAACTCTCACACGAGCCCATCGTCAAGGAATAAAAGACTGTACAGCTCACTGCTTATTTAACTCACCTCTGCCGAGTATGACCTTCATCAGTGCCATTGATTTGTTCGCGCAGGGCCTGATATGCAGCTGGCAGATCGATATGTCTATTGATCGATTCCGCGGTCGAGTGCCACGATTCCTGCAGCAGGCGTGAAATTCGGTCGTCTGACTGGCCCAATATTCTCACGCTGCCAAAGTCAAAGTCGTGCCTTGGCGAGGATGCGTGAGCGGCTACCAAGGAGAGTTTATCCTTCCTTCTCACAGCAAGCTCGTGCTCGTGCATTCTCGTGCATACCCGTTTGCCGGTTTCACCAACATAATTTGCTCGACCACAACGGCAGTCTATCCGGTAAATGACGCCGGATTTTTGGTAGAGGGGGATTGGATCTTTAGGTTGCATGCGTTGCCGGCGGATTGTCGGTTCCGGTCTGTGCGCCAAGCCAATCCCAAATTCGTTCATTAGTCTAGCAAATTCTTCGGATACACCAGTTATGTAAGGTATTGCACGCCAGCACTTCGGTTTTGGCTGCTCCTTCGGATTTATTCTCTTGGCCTCTCGCCTGCATTTCAACAAACTCCAGGATATCAATTGACCGTGAAGAGTTTCCACAGAAACTGAACCTCAGCCTTCTTGTCGGCTGGTTCGGTGCAATGGGTTTCCAGGGTTCCACAACAACCGTCCACTCAGCTGAACAATTTATACGAAAGTTGCAGGGTATCGACCACGATTGTGGGTGCGGTATGTGATTGACACATTTGTCATCATCAGTCGCAAAAAAATTGGGGACTTCACAAAGAATCTGAACTCGATCTTCCCCGACATCCAGTTCACGATGGAAGAAGAAAATGACTGTCAGTTGCCGTTTCTCGACGTGCTGGTATGCAGAAAGGGCGATGGAGAACTCAAAACGACGGTTTACAGGAAGGCAACGAGTACCTCTCGCATTCTGAGTTATTTTAGCAACCATCCCCTCTCGCACAAACGCAGCTGTGTGAGAACACTGTACCGTCAAGCGGAAACCCATTGCACCGAACTAGCCGACAAGAAGGCTGAGATCCAGTTTCTGCGAAACTCTTCACGGTCAGCGGATATCCTGGGAGTTTTGTTGAGAAATGCAGGCGAGAGGCCAAGAGAATAAATCCGAAGGAGCAGCCAAAACCGAAGTGCTGGCATGCAATACCTTACATAACTGGTGTATCCGAAATATTTGCTAGACTAGTGAGCGAATTTGGGATTGGCGTGGCTCACAGACCGGAAGCGACAATCCGCCGGCAACTCATGCAACCTAAAGATCCAATCCCCCTCAACCAAAAATCCGGCGTCATTTACCGGATAGACTGCCGTTGGGGTTGAGCAAATTATGTTGGTGAAACCGGCAAACGGGTTTGCATGAGAATGAACGAGCACGAGCTTGCTGTGAGAAGGAAGGATAAACTCTCCTTGGTAGCTGCTACGCATCCTCGCCAAGAGCACGACTTTGACTTTGGCAGCGTGAGAATATTGGGCCAGTCAGACGACCGAATTTCACGCCTGCTGCAGGAATCGTGGCACTCGACCGCGAATCTATCAATAGACATATCGATCTGCCAGCTGCATATCAGGCCCTGCGCGAACAAATCAATGGCGCTGATGAAGGTCATACTCGGCAGAGGTGAGTTAAATAAGCACTGAGCTGTACAGTCTTTTTATTCCTTGACGATGGGCTCGCGTGAGAGTTCGAAACGTCGGATGAATAAAAATTCTGGTCCCAGAGAACGCCTTCCCGTCTTCTTCATATATATATATATATATATGGCAGACGTTATACTCGTACTTCCGGACATAGATACTAGCTAAAAGCCCAGACACGTGTTTCGCCGATGTTTCTGCTGCTGGTGAGTACAGCAACGAGGGGTTCGGCCTCAGTAGGGTCCCCCAGCGTTTCTATGCGGTTTTCTGCATATGGACTCCAGCAGTATAATCGGTAAATAATTTCTGTATTCAAAATTCTAAAATTATATATATATATATATATATATATATATATATATATATATATATATATATATATATATATATATATATATATATATACTCTAGATAAGTTAGAAACTTGACGGTGAACAAAGTTCATTATTTAATTTGCATCGTTGGTTGCGAGGTCGTCGCCAGACGTGCAGTGCGCAGCACATAAATTTTAAAACCATTCATGAAAGATCGCTATTGCTTAGTCATTCCTACCAATAAAACCCACTGTGGAAAGCATTATCTCATCAGGTTACTGCCACCTTTTCTACTCTCGGAGATACCTGTACACTGGCTCCAATTAGATGTTCTGATTAATATACGAGCCATCGAAAGGAATGATATCGGCATTCCTTAGACGGGCAGAAACCACCCAATGCGCTTTTAGGCCTATTCCACATCTGTTTCCAGCTCAGTGTATGCATACCAACTTGAGACAAGTGTCTCTCGCATCTTTACTGAAAACTGTTGCTCGTGCAGGCGTGTAGAGGCCGATTTTCCCTGTCTGACCAAAAATACACCACATTGCAGCTGTCACATGTAATCTTGCATGCTTATTTTTATCCAAATATAGCCAACCCTGTCCTTGGGGTGCAATAGCTGATTTCGCAGTGTAGCTCATTGATTTGTTTTCAACTTGGGTATCTTTCAACGAGTTCGGACATCGTTTTAATGTACGCAAGTGTTTGCCAGTTTTTTCGTTTGGGCGTCAGAATGGAACCACCTAGTTTCTTGTCAACAACGAGCTTTACCAGCTTGAACTTAGTTACCTGTTCAATCTGTTTTCCAGCAATGGTTACCGTAAGGATTTCGTGTATCAATGCATGAGACGACAGGACAGATGCCTGCGTTTGGCGTGGTAGTCCCTCAAAGAGTTATATATGTACCATGTGTGGTATGCGTCTTCTAGCATAATATTTGTAATCGATGGCAGTCCAGTTGTCGGGTAGACAAAATTGAACTGGGCAAACTTTCAATCACATCAATTGACCGTCACATGCATTCTTGGCAAGTTTATACACACTTCACATGGTGCATGGCAGGTGAACGACGTACAGACGGTTAGTATTGAGCGTGAAAGAACTGTCTGCGTCTAGTCTTCTAATAGCTTGACGAGCCATGTAATATACAAGGCAAGGATACAGGAATGGTCATTTCGAGTTTCTAAGCCATCATCGAATAGCCAGATCAAACTTTAGGTAGAATACGTAGGATTCGGAACCAGGAGCTTCGGTTACTGAGTCTAATGCTCTACGCGCTGTCCTGTCGGTTGAGATAAGGATTATCGCTTTGGACAAAGTGGGGTCTACAACTGTGTAGCGATCTTTTACGCGTCCCCAGCTAGGATTGGGGAATAGGAACCCCTCTCTCTTCCATAATACAGTAGAACTTGCACTAAATTTCATGCAAATTAGGGTTACGACAGAGAAATCGGTTTCATTTCTGGAATTTAGCTCAAGGTCATGCTAAAGTGACCTATTCCGCCGCCTAACCCCCTTTTCCAAAAGCTAGAACCAAATACGAATTGGGAAAATGCAATGTTTTAGGACTAAGATCACCCTAGCCCAACACGTCGCCCGGAGAACAACACTCGGCGGACAATAACTTAATCACGGACGATGCACCCAAGGGCTCCGTATCTTCAGAGCTATGCAATTTCACCTACCTGCAACTTCTGCTTAAATCATAACACGTCTCCGGTAACTGTTCTTCAGATGGCGTGAATTCTGATCAACATGGGCAGCTTGAACCTGGAACACCCAGCTTTAGATTAAAAACCGCAGCCAACCGTTTATTCCGATGAATAAGAGAAGCGAGGACGGAGCGCCACTCGCCAAATTTGCGGTATTCGTGTTTGAAACTTCACAAGGCAGTTCCGAGTTATAATGAAAAAGCGTGTTTAATCCTGCTGAGCTGATTCTCCAAAGATGTGTTTATGCTAATTTGACCACACATTTACGGTACAAAAATCCGTATTCTTAAAAAACATAAACCACTTCTTTTGGGCTCAGACTGGCGGTTCTGCCTGACCTGCGGGATGGAAATTCTAGTCGGGAAACGGAACACCGACAGTACAGTGCGATTTGATGATCTGGGCAGCCACACCCAGCATCAAGTCATCCCAAGCCCTGTATTTTGGCTTCCCCATACTTTTCCACCAAACCAGGCGACACAATGTAGGGGGTTACAGCCCAAGAATTCGAACCGCTCTATCAGGAAAAGGGGGCCTTGCCTGTTCTAAAAAATAGTAAACAGATGAGTGCATGTCCCCTCCACCCTCGCCTCCTCTGCCCTCAAAAATAAGAGCGCATGCCCGCCTCGTGTGCCGGAAGCAGGCTAGGCCATGACTGCGGCTATTGGATTGCATAGGTTCGATTGCTTGCAATTAATACAGTATAACCGTCATGCGCTAGCAAGAGCGGGAAATACCGTAAACCAAGGAGGACTGTGTTTACCGCGTAAGTCCGGTTATGAAAATCATCTCACAAGCAGAAAAATGCTGAATTATTCGGGTTACCAAGACAGTAACCCGTAGGTGCAGCCACTGAGAAGATGCGGAGCCGCCACAAATAACACATGGAAAGATTTATTACGACCGTTAGTTACAAAAAGCCCGTACATATTCCATGGACATCTTTTTACAAGGCGACGCTAAAATGAGGCAGGAGTGGGAGTGGGGGAGAGGGTGGTGTCAGTTGTTGCGAGGCGGAAGCAGACCTGTGTGACGCGAGCGATAAGATGCAGCGGTCGTTGGAATACCTGAGATGTTCCTGGACAGATAGGAGATCAAGGAAGGGTTCAGAGTGCAGTGTGCAATACAGTAGAAGGCAGTTAAATAAGAACCTACGCTTTAAATGTGCCCATAAAGTCGATGTACTATCTCGTGAAATGTTAATCAAAATTCTGAAATGGTTTTTTCGATTCGAAAATGTTACTTAAGCAGGGTTGTTATATAAACTATCGTAAAGTATAATACCAAGATATTTCAGTCACGTCAGAATTTCTGCTTTTAAACGAGCTTTTTTCCGGCCGCCGCCACCGCCGCCGCAAAAACTGCGTTCTGTAAAAAGGACTACTTAATTAGTAGGCCTTTTCCCATTTATTTTCGATGCCCTCATAAATTAAAAAATATTTCAGAAAAAATGCATTCAATATTATTTATTGTACTCATTTGGTAGGAGATTATTTCTTCAACCTTTTTACTTGCAGAAAGGGTATCCTTCATTTTTGATAGTTTCCGCTCGAGAGACTTTTTAGGATCGTAGGATCTCCATTCATACAGCATCGTATATTTCCACCTATTACCATTGCTTATAAAGCATACTATATAGTCCACATTCCCTGCCAAGTTCAACGAACACTCTATTACGCCTTCTTAATAAAATATTTAATTTAAGATTTTCCTTACACAGAAAATTCACAGATTGCGGTTTTTAAACCTTGAATGCAGTTGGGTTAGAATTATCCAGGAATTAAGAAAGTTTTTTAAAAATGAAAGATCCTTTCTTCAAGTATAAAATTTGCTACCAAATGACTGCAAGAAAAGATATTTTTCTGTGTGTTTTCCATAAACTACAGTTAAATTTATAAGAGTACATAAAATCAATAGGAAAATGCATACGACTTAAGTAGTCATTTTTGCAGGCGGTCGGAAAGAAGCTCGTTCAAAAGCCCACATCTGCACGTGACCGAACTATTTCAGGATTATGCTACAGGGTAGTTAATATTACAAATATATCTAATTAATCTTTTCTAATAGAAAATATATTTCAGAATTTCGGTTAACAATTCATAGGATGACACATCTGCTGTAGGTAGCCCGTAGTACTGATACATAACAGGCCATAATCCTACATCTATCCGTGGTTGGTGACGTGATGAATATCACTAAAAGCAGTCCTAGCCACTCCGGATAATCCTACTGAGAAATAAGTCAAGAAGCAGTTGATGTGATGTTCTGTTGGGTTCCGGGAGCATTTGACAGAGCAGTATTTTATGAACAGTACCCATAGAAAGATTCTTCCTTGTATGGGAGAAAGGTTACACCTGTTCCAAAATACATTAATTAAACTACGCGAAACATTTAAAATTAGAAAACTTTTGCGAACACCGTTTGCGCTTTCGATTGGTATAAGGGGTTACTCAAACATAGTGCATGTATTTTTAGTTATTACTTCGACAAGACATGGGAATAGGACATCCCAGCGCCTATTTCTGGGACCTAGAGTTAATTTTCCGAGAGATCAGCGTAAAGGTTCACAGTAGGGTTCGAAGTAAGGTATGCGGGGGGATAAGCGTTAGGGTCAGGACACGAGAATATTGATGCTTCCTGGAATTTGTTACATGATCACCTGTATTACCGGGGCGTTTCTATTCGGGTAGGGTTGTTGAGATTTCATAGGCAGATGCAAATAGGATGGACAAAGTGTGAATAATGAAACATAGGAAACAACTTGCGAAAACTCGAGAGAAGCGGAAGGATCTACGGAAGATATAGGCCTATATCCAGTCAATTCGACACAGCGCTATCAAGTATTCATGGTTGGCGTGGGGGTTTAAAATTTGGCCTACAACTCTAGGGGGGTTTGAGTCGGTCCTAACGCTCTCGTCGAGCTAGGAGGATTTATCGGGATGAAACAGCAGTACTAAAAACTAATCCAGCAATTCAGGGGTGACCCCGAGAATTTTATTAGGGCTCCCGAGTCTATTATTTAAATGGAATTGGTGGAGACAAGTAAAAGCCATGGAGCAAAATGGAAGCACGTATGCAAAGGAAAATCCAATGCACCGGAGTAGTCAGCTATATTTAAGGAATTGCGTAAGCAGTACCAGATGTTTACGTGCGCATCAGGTTGTTTTCTCCAACGGCTTACTTAAGTAAGAAATACCTACACGACAATGCACTTTAAGTTGAGATTGGTTTGAAATTCCTGTTATTTTCGCGGACAAAGCTTAGTTACAGACACTGAAATGCATGATCTGAAAAAGACATACGTTCGGGAAAGTCATAACTGAAATTAACCAAGGCCCAAGACCCCAGACCTGCGTCTCGTCGCTTCGAGACGAGGTAAGGCGCGCTATATCAATCGCCCGCGCTTCTTCTGAGAGGATGAAATCAGGGGCACTCAGACCAATAACAGAGCCTAGAAATTCCACATGAGTGCAGGGTTCAGTATGCCTGTTAAGGCTGCTTGTGGTAAGATAAATTTTGAAATTCATTGACTTCGAAACCTTCTGCATCCCATTAGGTCTTAATATAACAGGACAATGAGACTTGCAGTAACAAATCGCGGGAGGAGATACAGATAGATCTCGTTGTAGCAGAAAAACAGTACAGACAAGTCAATGTACTAATGCAGTGACGTTTAACCTCGTGGTAATGAATCGGTTAGGAAGGAAAAAAGGCGAAGCAGAGCAAACCGAAGGTCACGGGACTTACATGGGTTTACTTCCCCAGTTTAGAAACGTTGCCATCGCTGCTGCAGGCAGAATGCCACCACCGGGTCCGGCGGCAGTTACAGTCGGTGCAAGGGGCTGCTCCGACAAAGGGAGCAGGGTTGAGAGTACCCTTGGAGGCTGCCGATAGGGGGTCAAGTTGCCCATACCGGAGAGAGGTGCGCTACTGAGGGAGACTGCTACCTCCACCACTGCCACGTCCTAGAAATGACAAGGAGTTAATTTGCTTGCTCCTATTACAGAGATTTTTCAAAAATATAGTTGGGGTATAAACTCTCACCACGGCCAGGTCTTCCATCCCGAAATAGGCGAAAACGTGCACCTCCTCACGCCCGTAATTTCGCTGGGTAAATGGAAAATATCTATTAATTTATCAGAAAGTGTTACTTATCGTGTTTAAGTAAATGTCGTATTATTTTTTAATAACGGCAAACCTCGGAGGGATTGTCGTCCTTTTCTAGCTTGTTGAAGTCATCCACGTGAAGACTTGGGGGGCGGCTGGTGTTTTGTGGACGCGAGCGGAAGATATCCGGTCGATGCCCACTGCCAAGAAGGCTGGGCATGCCCCCGCCACCGCTGCAGACACCGGAGCCTAGGAGACTGGGACCAGAACCGCCACCTGTCCCACCCGCGCCCCGAATGGGTGAATCCGCGGCCACGCATCGGAGCAACTGTCAGTGGAGGAAATAGGGGGCTGTAGCAATGGAAAGCACTCTTCAAGGGGCCATCTGAATAAAATTGCAAACAAGGCAGCACACTTACCATACTTCGTGTTGCGGCCAGTCTGAATTATGGAGGGTTGTCCCTTACGGCGCTTTTGATGTCGCATTGTGGTTCCGGGGTCGTCCGCATGCCGTCGTCAAACCGCATCGTCAGTTCCTCCTTCAAGTCTAGGCCTGGAGAAAAATTCGTAGGAGATATCGACGAGATTAACAGACTTCAGGTCTTTAGCGAAGTCCTTTGCTGGAGCAAGAACTGATGTCTCTTGAACTTTTGACACGCAGAAGACCGGGAGCGCCAGAGAGAACTCAAGTCACAGGACTGTTGGCCACCAAACAAGAGGTGGAAAAATTGGGCGTTGAGAGAGGAGATCAGAGAGAAAGGGGGCTCCGGCAGGCGCTTATAATTTGAGTCTCTGCAAAGCCCACTGAGCAATTCTTCATCGCTACCCTTGGATTCCGACTCGTTGAGGATCTGGACTAGTCCCTTCATACCATCATGAAGAGGTTTCAAAGAGGAGTCATCGGCCGCTAAGAGCTAACAGAAGAAAGGAACTTTTAAAAGAAGGTGACTTTATTCAAGGGAGGTTAATAACCCACGCGACACAACGACAAAACTTCCTGCTTCGGGGTCCAAGAAATCGACGCATCCGAAATATGGCATTGGTCACGAATCATAGATTAAAATCTATAAGAGCATAGACTACAAAACGACATCCATAACACGAAACTGATCATTTATCAGCAATTAGGGCAAGTAGGTATGCAACCCGACTTAAAAACCACATGAGGGTTAGAGAGAGGGAGAGGAGATGAGCTATTGGACTATGGATATCGGGTTTGCAAAGAAGGTTCCAGCAAGCATCTACGGCAACCGCACTCCGAGTAAAACATTTTGACCCGCTTATCAAGATAGTTTTGTTAGGTTAGTAAATGCTTACTTGTAAGAGGAAGAAGCAAGATCCTACAAGCTGACTGGAAAACACGCCAATCCTGTTGGAGCATGAAAACTGCTTAAGAGTGAATTCGCGAGCGCGTTCTATTTTTCCCGCGTGGTTTAACGTCACCACAGTACCGCTTGCTCTTCCAATGTTCATTTACTGACCACAGAAAAGTTGGGCGTGGTTCGCAACTTTAATAAGTTATTATACACCATATTGGCAGCACAGGTACTAGCTAAAAACCCGGACAGGTGGTTCACCGGTATTCTGCCGCTTCGCGACACAGCTGCTAGTTCAGTTCATCAGTGGGTCTTCCAGCATTCCCCATGTGCTTTCTGGTAGATACTACAACTTAGAAATTGCTATTTTTTAATTCTCTCAGTTGCCCAGTAATTGCTAAGGAAACTCAAATGATATAATCTGTTTATTTATAAGGGTAGACCTAGGGAAGTATGGAAAATCCTACAGATAGAAAACTTGTCGTCGAACGGGTCGAATTTCCAACCTCTTTATTTCACGATGTACGTTTTATCGTTCAGTTACGAAAGACGCCATGATCAACAATGCGAATAATCGATATTCTTTTAATCCTTTTCCACAACTTGCTAATATTAACTATTTCGAATCCTCTCATGCCTGAGCGTTTTTCTTCGCAGGGCTAGTAGAAAAGTAGCTAAATTTTCCAACAAAATTTTTGTAGCCGTACAAGCTTCCCATTCCTCAGAGCCTTGCATCATAAATGAGCACAATTAATGAGTATGTGAGATTATTCACTATTAAACACACTAAACGAAACTATACAGCTAAGTGTGGCGAATTCTGCTGTTGCCACTACTACTACTACAACAACTACTACTACTACTACTATTACTACTACTACTACTACTACTACTACTACTACTTCTACTAAAACTACTACGACTACTAGTAATACTACTAATATTACTACTACTACTACTACTACTACCCTTCTTCACAGGGTTTGTGGTAAATGTTCTCTTTCACCCCACTTGAATGTCATCAACTGAACGAATGATTCGGCAGTGAAAACTATCTATAAGAATTCAGTTTATACAGGCTAGTGCTCAT
This sequence comes from Schistocephalus solidus, assembly GCA_017591395.1. Taxonomy (NCBI): domain Eukaryota; kingdom Metazoa; phylum Platyhelminthes; class Cestoda; order Diphyllobothriidea; family Diphyllobothriidae; genus Schistocephalus; species Schistocephalus solidus. The sequence goes on along the minus strand of WEDG01000438.1, from coordinate 16,932 downwards.
GTAAAAGGCGGAATTGGATAAGGATAACATGATCCTTCTTTAACTTCATTGTCGCTAAACAGAAGCAGCACAATAAAACAAAGTTTGTACCCACGAATTCTCGAAAGTGGACGAAAAATCTGATACGCCATTGTATGTTTTTGACCAAAATATAGCATCGCCCTCTCAATAACGCGGCTACAGAATGCAATCCCGCACGCTAGAAGGCACCCAGGGCACTGGTAACAGGAGGCAAGTATCACAAGGTATTAACAGAGATTTCGTCAATGACTGTATCAAAAAAAACAAAGTCAGAACACGGCGCGTGCCATACTTCAGGGAAGAACTGAAAAATCAGGCCGATGACTAACCTCGAGGAGAGAAGAAAGGTCGCGAACGGGGTTGGGCTCCTGGCCGGTACGATGCAGCAGCTGACGCAGCTGAGCTCCACAAAGGTGACAACGCCGGAAGAGCTTACAAGAAGATGACGCTGTTGGCGAGAGGGCAACGTCGTCCGCCGATCCCAAAGAGATATGATCTCTGAACGGCGAGGATGAACGGGCGTCCTTGTTGTCCGAAAGACTAGCTACTGCAAGACCTGCCTCTTCGGCAAAAACGGTGTCGTCAAGGAGAGTTGAGAAGAGCAGGAGCAGATGAGCAAGTGTAGCACGATAGTACGGGTTATCTGCGCTGAACGAATCGTTGACGCGACCGATTAGGGTTGGCGAACACCAGACTGTGTTTCGAAGAGCTTAAGTGCCTTTTGTGAAAAAGAAAGTAGAATGAGGTTCCATGGAAGCCGAGTCTACTCCGACTGCTGGAATCGATACTTCGACAATTTCGCAAATTAATATTTCAATGAAATCAGTAGTTATGATTCGGTAAAACATACTTTTGAAGCAGTGTAAAACCATGGTCGTGAGAGCAGAGACGCTGTAGAATCTGTAGAACATGCGGAAGCGCGCTCAAATCTCGATCGGGATGATCCAAATAGGCTAATAGGAGACCGGTCAGACTCTCCAGGAATTGTGCATTAGGTAGATGATTGGCGCACTCCCAATTCTGAATCTCATCCCCACTTGCAGACGGCTGAAGAACAGGCGGTACACCCAGTTTGTGATCAAGCAGGGCGCCAATACAGTCCTTGAGGAAAAATCAGTCAAGACGTGTTGGTCAACAAGATAACAGATAATTGAATCCAAAAATAATACAAAATGCATGAGTTGGAGGATGAAACATGGAAATGGGGACAGGCTTACGATGAGGAGCGACTGAGTGGTAATGTGAGCTTTGCTCTCCGTACATGACTCGAGAATATTAGTGAAAACTGAGAGAAGACGAGGTCCGCGTGACGGCGTACTTGAACTACCACAGTTTGGTGTTGGTTGCGACCTGAAATATGCATAAAAATCCTATCGTCCGAATTCACAAAATCAAGTAGTCGTTATATGATAAGCTAACTGAAAATCTCAACGGAAGAACAATCACGACATGACAAATTCGAATGAGAGAAAGGTAAAAAGCAATTGCAGGGCTTCTTCTTACTTCTCCTGGTCAAGGGCTTCGAAATCCACAGAGACCAACAGTCTGGAGGTATTTTTAAATCCGAAGAGAGAACCGCAAAGCCATAAAAATTATCTGAATTGCCAAGAGTTTACGAATGCACTTAATGGTTGGTAAATGGTTTTTAATCTCCCCAGTGGAGCTCTAAACTACATATAAAGTTTTGGGGAGCAATACTATGGCTAATAGGTTTGTGGGAGATCGAAGCGGACTTTCTTAAGGAAAGGAATGGTGGCGACATGAAGTGACGCAAAAACTCCACCGTAAACAGTAATGCTATGTGACAAGCACAGTAGTCACGACATGTGAACGAGGTATAAGGTTTCGGTGGGAATCTGTTGTTAGTAAGGGGAAGAGAGCACATACGACTCGTGCAGCAGATCCAGAAAGGCTTGCTTGCATTCCGATTGGTTAAGAAGCACAAACAAGAGGCAGAGGGCCTCGACCAACGTCTGAAGGCTCGCAGATGTCGCCAAAGGCCTCAAATGGGCCTGCCAGTCATCTGTTGACTGAGCAGTGCTGTGGTGCATGGTAGAGGTCTCCACCACTGCTGGTGGTAGTGGTGGCAGCGGCAGCGACACGTTCCCCGACTCATGAGTTGGTGGGGTGAAGGGAGTTCCAAGGACCAATTTCGCGCCAGCAGTTAGCGAACATCCAGGGGCTGAGAGCTCGTTCATTTCCAGAACCCGACCCAGAGGCAGCCCTACAATGAAAAACGGTGGGAAGTCACCTGGATAAACCTAGAATCGAGTACAATTTTCCAAGTATATGATTGGGTGGAATGTTATAGAAGGGGCAGGGAGAAGAGAAACATTGGGGAGGGGGAGAAAGGGTGCTTTACTACAGGCTAAATTTTACTCCCATACAGCTATGATGATGGGCCGATGTTCCAAACCTCTGTAGAATTGTAATCGCAAACCTCAGTTTCAATGGTTTTTCTTTGTGCAAGTCTAGCCTATACAATCACAGCACTGAGAGGACAGGTACAAGGTACATAAGGACCTTTGCGCTGACTGAGGAATCGCGAACCGTTTTTGGTTGAATTCCAAATTTACTGTAAACATGTTGGGCAACAACTTTTTAGATTTGAGGTTGCTTTAACTCTGAAATCTCTACGTTGACATAACTTACTGTACTGGCTGTACTGCTCGTATTCCGCCGAGGCCATAGACTTTTTCACAATTGAGTCAAATAATTTATTCAAAATCTGCCGAAATCTCCTATTAATTAATTGCACATGGTAGTCATCTGGTGATCCGGATTGTATCAGAATTGGTGGATGCCATACGTTGCAGTAAACTTGGCAGTAACTTGACCCAAGTGTGACGAAACTCCCACGGCTCCGGTTGGGCCTCGTAGCTCAGGTGGTTATCGTTGGTTCTACTGAAACCTTCCCCTTGTTGTCGAGGGTCTGGACCCCACCGAAGGCCGACAAGTTTTTAGAGCTGAACTACATGAATACCTGACGAACTTAAAGGAGGGTTTATCGTACTTCAAGGCAAATGCGATTGCCGACGTCGGGTTCAGGCTCCGTCACAAAGGGGGCTTAGCAAAGATGAAGGAAAAATATCAAGAAGTCTTCATAATCAATTGTGCTATCTTACTGCGCTGGATCGTTAATTGTATCGCCCGAAGAATCTTCTCTGGGGAGCAGTCGTCTGCTCCTTAGTCTTGTCCGCAAGCTGAGCAGACCAGAAAGAGATCTAAAAGAATATCCACTGCATTTGAAGCCAGCATGGAGGCAAGAGGAGCGCCCAAGTGCCACGCGATCCACCAGCGAACGCAAGGTAAGGAAGACAGGGACCATTTCGGGGACTCCGGACTGAGCAGTTCAAGCAATCCGCATAATTCAACGGGCAGGCGAAGGAGAAGACGGGACCACCAAATGCGGGAGGCTTGAAGCTTTACAACAAATTCAATGAAAGCAACAGTAATTGCAGGACTTTTAAATAGGAATGAAAATACTTACACCGACACAATGGTCAAATTTAGCGATACTCCTCGATTAGATCTGATATATGCTTTATGTGGCCGACATTTCAATCCAAAAACCAACAATACCGGTGGTTTTTGCATTTGCTTTAGTCAGTCGCAGTAAATAGCACACTTCAACACTCCTAGTGATCAAGGAGGAAGGTAAAAACGTACATTTTTTAGATCCGACGGCGAAGGTTCAAAGAGGGTTTCGTAGGGTAGAGGGAGGGGCAGTAAATCCACCAGAAGTGTGAGGCCGGGAAGGAAGAATTCAGGAGAGGAAACGGTAAATGAGAATATTTCCCTGCAGACTTTGCACCAGAGGTTCTTCGAAGAACCTGGGAAATAGAACAACACGAGCGAATCTTGTTATGAGAGCTTTCTTAGTACAAAGTAAGAGTTCAAGCGGAAAATTGAGATACGTCTCTAGATGGCAACCACTGTTACACGACTCACCCTCAAGGCTCACTTCGTCCTGACCCAGAATTGCATAGGCTGACAGGGCGGTCAAAACCCCACTTCGCAGCTAAAATTAATTATAAAAATTTCCTTACTAGAGCAAAATATTTTAGAGTAAAGACTAACGTTAAAGTAATATATGTAAACACACTCGAGAGATCAGGTACGGCGAACGTATGGACTGGTCAAGGTAGATGACTGCAGCAAATGCCTTGCAGAGACCAGCGACCGGTGTAGTATCATGGAATTCTCCACCAACAACTTTTTCAGTGTCGACAGAAGAGCGCCCAAAAGCTCCACAGCCAAAACCAGGATCTCCACTAAGAGGTCAATGTCCGAGGGAGGAGTGGCACCCTCACCGAACGCGTCGCTAACGACTACAAGGTAGTCTGAGATGCGTTCAACCAAACTTGACAGCAAGCTCAGTCCGTTCCGACTGTAAAGTTCAATGACAAGTAACTGTGTAGTCAGAGCTGGAAGAGACTTTGGTATAACCTCCGGGACTGGCTGAGGAGGAAGTTGTGGGTCCACAGCGGCTGAAGGTAAATGCATATGACCTTTTAAGAAGCGTAATAGTAGAAGCACAGCAGGTGGAAGAGAGTGAAGAGCAACAGGCGCGGCAGCGGTGCCGTCTGATGTGCCAACAAGGTCCTCAGTCAGGTTCTGCGAAACGGCAGAATCCAGTGATTTATCAAGGTCCTCGCATAGGGACTGCAATTGGTCAGCCAGCCAGCCAAAGGCTTCCTCAGAGCCGAAAGAAAATTCGCTATAGAATATGGCATGTGGAGCTTCGCGCAACCAGTAGAACCAGGGGGCAGCTGCATCAGAGAAGCGTCGCAAATGGGAGAAAACGACTGCAGGCGTTAGGCTAGTGAGTGAATCCTCCCACGAAGTAGCTGAAACAGTTATTAAAACATCGTTACTGAAAATATTTAGATAGACCTATTTTGTGACAAGGAAATTTGTAGGGAGGCGTACGCGGGAGGAACTGCAGCAGACGCGGACCGAAGTGTTCCAGGTAGTTAACACCTTCCGCGTAGCGTCACGACACCATGCAGACAGTAGTGAGCAATGTTGGCAGATCGAGTTCAGCGGAGAGACCGAGACGAGATAGGAAAGTGCGACGTTGACCTCCGCGCCGACCGGTAGTCGAGGGGCCGCTTCTGATGATTTTTCCGGGGGTATCCAGTAAAGAGCCAGTAGCGGCCTTTAACTTGATCACCATCACCTATACGCAGTGCAAAAACACTTAAGCGAAGGGCCAAATAACTCCAAAACTCAAACGATAATACCAAAAATAAGCAGACAAGGGAAAAACATGATCTTACGGGCATCCGACTCGTTCACGGTGTTAGCGTGGTCAGTTGAAGGTGATGCATGGTAATTATGAAAGGCCTCCAAAAGCATCAGACAGGGAAAGCAATTCCTCACTGGCAACAACTTGGGCAGCCCAGGGGGCAAGAGAGATTGGGAGGGAGATCTTATCTTTCTGACAACGGGTACTGCAAGAGGAGACGAAGAGTCGTGCAAGACCGAACAGAGCATCATATAGACCGTCGCGTTGTGTGTCCTCCGTCTGTGAGCTTTCTTCGTTTAGGCGGAGGTGGATGTACGCTTGGAGACCTGCGACACCTCAAGGAAAAGCGCAGATCGGGACAGCAGGTAAAGGCGAAGAAACAAAACGGACAAGGAGGCAGCAACAAATGCACGTGCTTCGGAAAAAATAAATCGCGACGACTCACCTTTTTGACGGGTTATATCGATCAAATTGTCGACCCAGCGAAGGGCTTCCAGCTTAGTTGCTAGTTCCAAACCCATCAGTTCTCTTTTTACAAGCAAGGCGGGCTCTAGTAGGTCTGAAGACTCGGTTGCCAGCAGAACTTTAAGCAAGTTGCTTGTGAGATCGGCATTGGAGGCAATTAAGAGTAGAGTTGGGGGAGTGCTGATTAATGCCTGCAAACAACGCAATGTGGCAGGTATGCAAGCCGAGAGGAGGAAATGGATGGGAACTCCTGATTCCGAATCTGGTTTGGGCTTAGAGACGGACCCAAAGCCAGTCTCCAGGAGCCAGACCAGATGATTGAAAAAATGCCTGTTAAAAGAGAAGGATTATCTCAAGGTCTGTGAGTCATCCCGGCGACATGTGTAAACGTGCAGGTTACAAACAAGATGCTGGACTCACGAAGATAATAAAAGTCGGCAGAGAGCTCCGTATGCGTCATGACCAAACCTAGAATTGTCCACTCTAACCAAAATATTCTTCATTTTTTTGCCGGGGTTCGCCTGCGAGGATAAGAAACGAACAGTAATTGATATAAGTCAATTAAGCACAAAGGCACCGAACAAGATAGCATGGCTGCATGACATAACAGTCAAAAGCAAAGATTTAGCAGATGACTCTGATGGCGATTTTCACCCTAGCCAGGCACTAAATAGCAGGAAAGTTAAAATAACTAGTTATTAAGAAGTCAACATTTTTTCGATTCAGTAATCTACAGCACCCTGTCTAAGTTTACCACCATACTTTCGGAAATGGAACACAGTTTTCCTTAGGAGACAAGAGACCATCCATGTGGCTCCTTTTTCCCTACTGTACTTTCCACTGGAGTTTAATACATGAAGTTTTCGTGCACCAGTTGCTAGAGTTTGTCTTCCTAGTAAATGACATCGACAGCTTTCTTCTCCCTACTTCATGCGATAAACAGCATGTAATGTTACTATTCGAGTCAATCGTTGTCGAAAGGCGAACATTGAAGGCTCGGACAAATTTAGTCCGTTCAGAAGTAAAGAGGCGTCCATGAATTCGATCGTTCTAGTAGGTGGTAGTCTAATTTACCAACAAGTGTGAATGTTAGGACACTGCGAAGTCTCGAGGAATTTTGTCCGCCCCGTAGGCGGATGTTAACCGCAACGTAAGAATATGCAAGAATGACATGCGTCAGCTTTTGTAAACAGGGGTTCGTATGAGGTTCATTTCAACCGGCAGTCGGCCCCTTTCCAGAGACGAGCGGTCTTGTCACAAACAATGCGGCCCACTCTGGCGTCGGATATGAGACACGCATCAAGGAGAGAGTAGGCACACAACATTATAAAGTCCTCTCGCATACATACAACAAGAGTACCGAAAAGACTCACTAATACTGTATTGGCGGTTTGCAGAATGTTCGTTAACTCGTGGAGGAAACTTTGCAGCGAACTTTCAAGTGTCAGTGCGTCGGCGGTGGAAATATTGTTGGGGAGGGCGCGGAGCCTTTCGATATGAAAATAAATAGAGTTATAAGGTCGAGGACATCGAAAATAGCTGGACTCACCGCCTGCACTACTAGGCGATGTTAACCGACTCAACATTCAGAAAGAGAGCATCAGCTGGAACATTTTCGGGCAAGCTATACACATTCGATTTTGGCGCGCACGTTAAGGAGCTCACTTGGAAATAACACTCAACAGACAACAGAATGGAACAAGAATGTTCCAACTATCCGCGGAGCTTTCCGTCCAAAGACCTGCATTGGGGATTGGCATGTCAGGCCTGCCCGTCCCGACTTGTGGGTATAGCAGCGGACTGACGACGGTGATGAAGCCAACAATATTCATTTCCATTTTCTCACCCTGCCAACCACCTACGTCCTTTTTATACCTCCGGTCTGCTCTGTCGCATATATATATATATATATATATATATATATATATATATATATATATATATATATATATATATATGTATATATATATGTATATATGTATATATATATATATATATATATATATATATGTATATATGTATATGTATATGTATGTATGTATGTATATGTATATGTATATATATATGTATATATGTATATGTATATAATATGTAGTGTGACTATGTATGTATATATGTATATGTATATGTATGTATATGTATATATATATATATGTATATATATATATATATATATATGTATATATATATATATATATATATATATATATATATATATATATATATATATATATATATATATATATATATATATATATATATATATATATATATATATATATATATATATATATATATATATATATATATATGCTGGGCATTTCAGCGATTAATGAGGGCAAAGGGCGCAGACCTTGCAGTCATAAAAGGCCATGAGAACGTGTTCGAGGAGTTTCAGCTGGCCTGCGTTTTGGCCTGGACGATGTAGAGCATTGTAGACTTCCAAAATACACTAGTCGAACCGTCAGCCTTAGTGGCAAGACACGTGTTTCCGTGGCCCTACTTCGTAGCAACCTCTACATAAGGAGTCCAGGCAAAGGTGTGTGAGCAAGGATGAAACCCATCGCAATTCTATGAAGGTCGAATGGCAGCATCTAACTGCGATTGGTGGGAGAGTTTTTGAAGCCGACCAATATTTTTATCACCTGTGTTTGCAGTCCATTTTACCGATCTTCTAACCTCATGCATTTCCGGCCGTTCTGATCTCACTAGATGTTATCGTCTTCGTTGGCGACTTTGAAAAAGAGGTCTGAGAACTGAACGTGACTCAGGTTAGTAGCGCAGCCATTTTCTACGAATGAACTGAATTGGGGAAAGGTATAGGAGACAGTGCCTATTCTGGAGGGTCGGGGACGATAGTATCAGCTTAATCCTTCTTTTTCAAGAATTTTCATAATCCGCCAAATCATTCGAAAACAAAGCTCCAAGTTGTAAGGATATGGAGACATTTTGGGGGTGTTGACAACAGTCCCGGTAAGTTGAGCACTAAAAATTTAATAACTTTTCAAAATAAGAAACGTCGAGTTATCAAAAAAAAGTATTGGAGTGATGTCCTAGAGATCACATACCCCTACACAAAACTCGTCAAATTCCAGCAAGAGTTCGTAGACATGAAGTTTTTGTGAGTAGACGCTGACAGGCAACGGCAGCATGAGTGGACTGCAAAAGTTTGAAACAAAATAGGCAGCGTTAGTGATAGCGGCTAGCAAACGAATTCAGCAATTCTGCTCAGTATAAATTCCATGCAACTTGCCTTGTTGTTGGACATAAAGAGGACAAGGCGTTGATAGGGGGTGAGATTTTGCGGCTGCTCGAATACCGCTTTACCATCACCACTACCACTACCCCCATCATCAGAACACTCCATCTTGGTGGTTCCTGCGTCCTTCACGTCTACCTCCATCTTGAGTTTACAGTCAGTTTCCTCGGGAGAGTTTCTGCGGCCAAAGAATGCGTCCAAACCAATAGGAAGTCGGGTGCTTCGATCCAGGGCCTCGACAACGGCAATCCGCAACGGTGCGGACATTAGAGTGACTCAAGTAAGTCCAGAAGAGCGTGGAGGGCCTAAAAATTAAAAGTCACATACATACACGACATTCCAAAAAGCCCGAGTTAAAGCGTGCTTGCATTGTACGTACCTGGAAAGATGAAGGGATATCGCCGCCTGCAGTAGCCTGTTCTGACGTGTCGGCCTTCGAATAAAGGAAATTTTTGCAAACATCCTCGGAAGTCGTTGATAGGATGACACCAGCCAGTTCTATTCCCGCGCGAAGATGCCGAAGAATGAAAGTCGAATCTGACTGGGTGAGTGCCGAGTCCAAGTCAAGGCCAGCATAGGTCCAAACAACCAAGCAGGTTATCACAACTGGAAAAATTGAGAATACCGATGTTTAGATCATAAGTGGATGCACTGCTGGTAACTAATATGCGACGATATCCGAGTCGAAAGTGGTAATTTACAAAATTCCCAAGTCATGACCTAGCTACGTAGGATAGCAACGAGCACTGGGGAGTCACTCTCAATCCCCCTACATATACAATTGTTATTTTCTGAGCGATGGACGCAAAACTAGCAGTGCCTACAAGTAACTGAACTAGTAGGAATGCCCTGCTGTGATTAAGGAAGCACTGTGCGACTTGTCTGGGATTATTCAACGACTGCAATGCCACACTGTTTCGTGTAAACACAGCAGGTGGTGCCCCAGATAAACCGCAATAGACTACTGGGAACAGTTTCCGGACACTGCAGAGCGATGCGTACTGCTAATCGTTGAAGTTCAATATTGCAGTAATGCTACCTAACACCTCATCTGTGGTTTCAGGAAGTAGCCCCTGGTACAGCAGCCACACCATGGTACCGATTTCGGCTAATGAGCTAGAAAAAGGAGGGGGTAACCGGTATGTTTCTCCTGCCTAGTGAAATTTTACAGTCTGATCATGTCAGTAGGGAGGAACCAGCCGCCGTTGGCGGGAGCTTTATGCCGGTCTAGTCGTATCGCAGTATTTCTCCGACTTTCATCTTGTCCTCGTCTTACCACTCGAATATGGTGGGTAAAGAAGGAAAGAATTCCCTCGATAATGCACGTGTTTTCCAATAAATGTATTTTTCTTGACGTAAGATGAGATCAGGGCCACTTGTCGGTCAGGTTGATTACAGTGTGGCTTGCAGGAGAGTAAATTCACGCTCTCTTCTCGCACCAACTGTGGGCCAATGACAAGGACAAAACAACTGGAACTGGGCACAGGCACAGCGGTTAACCTGATTTGAAATTTTGCTCCAGCAGCGTCGAACATATGCCGGTTCAAGCATTCACACAAACTAAATTCCCTAACGACAACTAACGCGCAAGTCGTTTGAGTCACTCACGTTTACAAATCTTCGATATTCTCACCTTTACCCTAACCAGTTAAAGCACATAGAGAAACCAGAATTTAGTCCCTTATTCGATCCAGGCTAATTCGGATTGTTTTTTGGAACACTTCTTTTGACTATTCCATTCCGAAAAAAGAGAAACTCACATTCGTAGGCGTCTGCTTCGTTGAGGGAAAGGTAGGCCAAACCGGAAGGGAGGATATCCACTAACTTCTCCATGGTTATAACCCAACTAGAGAAAATAATTGAAAGTGTTAACGAGGATCTTACGTAGAATATAAAAAAGTAAGCCGGCAGCAAAACGGTTTTGTAAAAAGTACAACAATAGCAATCATGGAACGTAGTGAAGGGTAGCTTGCATCACCCGACTGTAGCTTAACTGATGATGACACGTTCTCTAGGAGAAAAAGTATCATACTTTTTCACTCGGCGATGTTTATCCGATCTGACCTACCTGTAGGCTGTAATATGGGTCACTGGGCTTCGCCTTGGAGCTTCAATCAACATATAGGTATAAACGACAAGGTTGAAGATTTTAAGAACCTAGCTGGTCTATTTGAAGTCATCAGTCAGCCATAAACTGTATTTAAGCATGAAGGCAGTAGCTTTTAGTGTGGATCTGGTTGAACAGTTATCTGAACTCCACACCGGTCTAGGCATAGGCATACACTGCGCTAGTTAGAGAAAACTGCCGGCAAAGACCTAGGAGACAAGACTGCGCTATTTACCATCAGGAATGTTCAAAGTCAGCTGAGAATAGTGGGCACCAGTCTGGCCAAATTCCATAGTGGGAAACGATTCGAGTCAGCAGAGTTGCGCCCACGACCCTATTTTTGAAGCGCTCAGCTGAATTAATAATTGAACTTTTGTTAAAAATTATGGATCTTTGTGGCCTGAGGTTAGCAGGCGCTTTGAATTTCCATTTCCAGTCTTCACTAACTTTGCGAACAATACCTCCAGTACATTGAGGGTAATGATTGTGCCCGCTCATGAACAGGAAGGAGACGTTAAAAAAAGTCTGCCAGAAACGTTCGCAAAAAGCTCGATGAGTGCAGTATTCTCACATCAAAAGAAGGAGACGGCATCGACGGCTAGGAAGCCTCCTTTCTCACTAAACCGTCCCTTCATTGCGCACACAAACTCATGAAACATTGATAAAAACTTATTTAATACGTCTTCAAATAGAAAATGTATTGATGAGATTGCAAAACCGATCAACTGCAGCCTGACCCTGATCCAAAAGATGGACCGCGCTGTCTGGTCAGCTGACAACCTTGAAGAATCAAGTCTTTAGCGCGTCATATTGAGCGTAGTGAAGAATTTGATGTAGAAAGGCTACGTTTACGATGTTCTATCCGCATACTTAGACTTGCTGGTAATATTTTCCCAATTCCACAAACGATATAGAGTGACTTCTTACTTCTGAGAATGCCGGCTTTCACTTTCACTACTCGGCATACCAAGACGTGCATGAAAGCAATGATTGCAAGTAAAAAAGGTCAATGAAGCTCAGGGGAACAAAATGTGCCGATTTACCACAGTTTTCAAAAACCAGATCGGTATAGGAGACTTGAAGTCATTCACAAACACCATAAGGCTAGTTGGAAAAAAAGCAGCCTTTCGCAATGGTACAGTGCTTACTCTGAATTGAAATTGTTCACATCTATTCCGAATTGATCGCTGACGTTCAGAAGGAAGTCTGCGTCGAGTTTGGCCTGCAGTGCGTCCGTGTGGGGTGGAGCCAGATCATCAGGAACGTTATGTACCACCGCAGTCGTCACCGTGGTCTCCGTTTCAACCTCCTGAGAAGAGGTAGAACGTGGTTTCAAAAGAAGCCAACAGTAGGTCTAGAAGAGGAAAACGACGATGTGATCATTTTCTGGATGCTGGGAAGAGGTAACTAGTCAAGGACGCAAAATAATGTCAGACTGACCTCAAAGAGGGTTAAGGATGGATCAGGTAAGCGCAAACGGACGGTGGCAGGTAACGCTTCGGGAGCAGTATCAACGAGAGAGTAGGGGTCAAACTTCCATTGTCCTAGGCGGGGATCAGAGTGTTTCTACCAACGCGAAGTTCTTCGCAGAAATCTGTGAGCAGAGTAGGGAACGTGTGGTGACAGGTGGTAATAAATTATTCATGAAGCATAAACAGCAAGGAGGAAGGAGGAAAAAAGAAGAAACAGGGAAACACGGGTGACAAAGTAAATGGAAGAATAGAAAAAAACTAAAAATATACAAAATGATGAAATCAAAAGCAGAAGGCAAATGAAAAAAAACAACTAGAAATGAAGAATTATGAAAAGGAGTGCTGAAAAAGCACAGTATTCAGGACTTACACTCGTGGCTTCATGGTCCTCTGACTCCGAGAATGGATCTTCGTTAGAAGAGATAGACTCGTATTCAAAGTCCTGGGAGAATTAAAAGAAACTTATACTCACGGGACTCCAGAAAAAACCGAGTGCGGTATCTGGAGCACAATAGGTACGAAAACTAACCCTGATCTCACCGTCTTCAAATTGAGCACCAAGATCAGTGGATGCTTTTGAACAGACTGGCTCACCGGCTAAATCGCCCTTACTTTCGGTGTCAGTTGTACCAGAGCGGACGTTCGGGGTTGCAGAGGCCGAGGAGGCACTGGTAGTGATGGGCAGGTGAGCATCGAATGATTGCTGCTCAGGAGAAGAGGTAATTCCAGGGGGTGGCACTGACCAACGCGGTTGTTCAGTTGGAGGCTTAAGACAGGAAATAACAATCGATGGTCATACTGAATGTGTAAGTGTTCTAAAGAACGATCCAAAATCAATATACGGGCTAATGAAGCAGGATGAACTTGCTATCTAATAGTTCGCCATTTTTATCGGTGACCTGTGCGTATTGGTATATACAAAGGGAGACTTGCGCCGCATCTACTGCAGTCTCAATAGAAACATCCAACATGTTTCAAAGGCAAAATAATATCCAAACGAATGGACATGGATGATTCAGTAGAAATTTACATGGTTGAGTCCACGCCTATACCCAAATTGGTTTCATTATGCGTACGCATCCGGTTGAAACTAAAGGCTTGTCGGGGAATATTGGCCTAAAGACTGCAAGAAGAAACCACTGAGGCCTGCCGCTTAGAAGGAATGAGCAGTAAGTTATATCATCAGTTGTTGGCCTCCCAAGCCATATATTTTATCCCGTCGTGACGGTCTAAAGTGTAACGGGTTCATTGTAGGGCTGGAACGACCTAACTGTCCACGACGAAGAATACAAGTAAAATGTTCGGATCAGGTCGTCTAGAGAAGAGGTTGAAAGCACTGACGGACGTGATGAAAATCCTTTATCGAGCAGATACTAAGCGGACTCGTGGATCACATTTGAAAGTAACGCGATAACACGGCTCGCCAAGTAGCAACGGCAAATAATCATGAACTTCCGAATGTTACTTTACCCGCACATAAACTCCAAATGTAAAAAGTTCCAAACAAACAAAAGTATATCCGTATCCCCGACGTGGGCTCCTTTTTGACGGACTGCACTCGAAGTTACAAAAATATAGTCGGTTGTTTTCACGCTGCCAAAGTTCAACTACGTTAAAAATGTGTGATGGTAAGACATTGAGTGAGATAAAGGTTTGAACTTGACAGTCTTTGGTGCTGAGATGATGAATTTAATACGGTTGGAGATGCCTTCTACAGTTAGGCCAACCTCCAAGGTTCACGTGTCCTGAGTTATCTTGCTCAACATTTCAATTAATATACGAAGTGATCGAGCGGTTTGACTGCATCTTTTTAAAAAGCCCCATTTTCATTTTAAAAAAATGAACGGTCTTCCTCCGCCGTCATGTTTGTCATAGCATTGTAGACACAAACGGATTTTTTACAGATAATCAAAGGATGCTGGCTAAGCTATTTAAAACGCAGCAGCAAAAATGCTGACAGTGCACTAACTTTGAATAAGAATGACCAAAATAAATCTGAAGTAGCATTAATAGACAAGACAAACTGACAGGAACACGTTAGAAAAGCGCTTTTCTAAAAACCACACATCAACATGGAGACAAAAAGATTGAGCCACGGAAACAAACATTAAAAACCATAAGAAAATGCATATAACAGTAAACAAAGGGAAGATAAACACCATAATCCTGTTGTGGACGCTAACTTACGTGCAATCTCCCTGGACTTGGGAGCGCAGGAGGGAGTAATTGGTTGTTGACACCTCGAAAAGGTCCGCTAAGAGACGGAGCCAAGGGTAGGTTGGGAGGGCACACAGATGCTTCAAGTATGTGTTACTTATGCATTTCTTACCGTTGGACTGGGGATCGTTAAGCAGAGGCGGGGGCACCGAGAAGTCCGGGGTGGGCAACGAGGATTGTGGTAGAGGAGTAAAGAATGGTAGGCCGAAAACGCCCAGAGTTATTGTGTCATAGTTACCCCTCAATAAAAGCAGAGATGTGGGAACCCACAGGAGTAATGAAAAGTTGGAAACCTACGGGTGGGCTGAGCTGTATAACGCCCATTCCAGAAGACTCGTTATAGTGATGTCTATAATGATAAAATTAACGATCGGGTAACTAACTCGGCAATAAGCTGCAGTGTAGGCGAATTATTTTGTCCATATCCGAAAAATTTTACGCTAAACGATGCCGGATTAGTTGCGCTGAATAAGAATTAACACGATGGGATAAGATATTACCCTATGATAGCCTCATCTGAAATCGAACTTTCTACAAGACATCCAAAAGGTACTATTCGGATTTCACAGATTTCGACACAACTTGAGAATTTAACATAGTTCAGATTAGTTTCTTTTCGTTTGGTTGCTCCGCAATACCAAAATGATCAAAGAAAACGAGGTAAGGGCAGTTCATGTCATTGGGTATATTGAGATTATCCGTCTTATTTCAGCTTAGTAAAAGCTTACGATCAGTAACGCATTTATTGGCAAACCTCTAAAACGCACTACTGCATCATTACCACCCAAATTTCTTCATTTTTTAGATCAGTCGGATGAAAAATGGCGCCCTTCTTACAGAGTTTTGCACATGGTAAGGGACAATGATTCTTATCTTTTGGTAATTCAGTCGTTAATCAAATAAGTTTGCTTCAGCACCTCTTTAGTATAGTTAGTCACTTAGATCTGCGAAAAAATTAAAAGAAACGCATTTGTGCTGTTGCACTTCGGTTACGTTAGATTTATTAATGAATGCACGGAGTGCAAGTTTATTGTTAGTTTCAAATATATTGCACAAATATTAATGGTGAAAAGTCATGAACGTATTAGATTACTATACTTGCTGAACGGGACGAAAATCAGCCATATGTTCAATGTTTATGTCAAAGGTGTTTAGCTGGAAATAAAGTGTGTTGTCGCGGCAGCTTATGTCATATGGAAGCCTTAAGCACTACGAACTTTATGTCCGGGAGAGCCAGTAAGAACAAGGTGGCAGCCAGTCAATGGCACACGTACAGGGCCTTGGATGATTCCTCATAGCGTCCTGAACGAGATCCTTATGGATTTAACCTTGAACTTGATTAACCGGTTTGGATTACTGCGACATACTGGGAACCAGACCGCTATTCCTCTGTGCACAAGTACGCTGGGAGGTACAGAGTCGAAACAGTTACCGGGGTAGGTCTAGTGCAATGTGTTTTCGGCTATGAACTTGGCTGCCTAAGTTGAGCTCCTCAAATCATGGCCTCTATAATGACTCTTTTAAATCTGTAATACAGCTGACATCCGTTTATTATGAGTTCATTTTAAATAATCAGTTCTGAGCTAGGTATCAAGAAGGCTCACATTTCCGACAGTTTTGTTGTCTGTTTTAAAAACAAATTATCTTATAGGACGGAGAAAATTCAGCCCGTTAGAATTTCGGGATTTGTGGTGATATTCTATAAAGTTCTTTGCTGCCAGAAAAATGCAATGCACTCAGGCCCTGGCTTTAAACTTCATGCATGTTGGGAATATTTGACCAACTTGAAAGCTTTAGGCATCAATTTGTGTTTCTTACTATTCACATGTTAGCAATGGAAGCGACGTCCAAACCATAAATCAGGTATTAGTTTAACATTTAAATCGCAGAATGTAGATGATGGCTGAAAGACAAGGAACAGGTGAGAGCAAATATCACTAATCTGCTAAGTGCAAATAAAAGTAACAAAGTTTGAACTAAATATTAATGAACGCAGCTTTAGTTTATTTAAATTAAGCATCAGAATACTAGTGCTCATGGTGCTGATATTCACTCGCAGCTTATTACTCCTCCATCCTTCGGCTGCTTTCGAATTGATAGGAAACCGTCAGCATGCAGCAGCGCTGGAGGAATGGGTAAT